>BQNB010010819.1:0-78997 GCA_026074375.1 Tanacetum coccineum | reverse complement strand
GCTTTATAAAAGCTCCAAAAATAATGCTACCAAACAGGCCCTATGTATTATTAGCATTTCTCGTGAACTTTCGATACTTAATAGCATGAAATATGTGCAGGTTTACTTGAAGATATTCCGAGCATGAATGGTTAAAGATACAAGTATTTATGCCAAATGAAAGTCAAGCTAAATGAAGACAAAAGAAATACATCCAAGTTCAAGACAAAGTTTGCAGGCTTTACTACCAAGTGCGCCGCACTTCTACCCGAAAGTTAAATATAAGTCAACAACAATGTGCGTCGTAGTCTCCTACCTTGTGCGGCGTACTAATCCAATCATTTATGAAACTTTTGCGCCAAGTACCTTAAGTACGCCACACTTTTCTATAAGTGTCTCGCACTTGTCACCCTGCTCAGCCTATAAATATAGGCCATCTCTCAGCCATTTCATATATCAATCTCATATAATTCAAGTACTATTTAGTCACGAATTCTTCAAGTATTTACAGAAGAAGAACATCAAAAAGAGCAGGGTATATTTGGATTTAATAAAAGGGTTATATAGTTTTGGTTATTTGTAATCGGGTTACTTGTGACAATTGTGTAATCCGTAATCTAGCCGAATCTAGTATGTCTCTTATTACTCTTCTCATTCCTGTTATTATGAACTTAGTAGCTATGAGAGGCTAAACCTCTTATGACTACTCGGATATGTTAATATAATAAATAAGCGTTTGTTGGGAACACGAAAGTGTCGTTCACTTTCATAGATATCATTAGATAGCTCGTTTAGTTATTTTTAGAAACTTACTAGGCTAGTTAGTCCAAGGCCCATGGAAAGTCCATGAAAGCCATGTCCATTAACAGGCCATAGGAGGTATTTAAACCCTTTCCATGCCATGGAAAAGGTGTTGGTTGTTCATTATTTCACACACTTAATGCATTTTTCTTTCATGTTTACTTTCTCTCTCTAAAGTGTTCATCCAACCACTCTCTCTCTGGAAATACCTCTTTTTCCCTCATCTAGTATGTTATTAGATATTCTTCAATTGGTATCAAGAGCCATGGAGTGATTTGTTTAGTTATTGTGTTTGTTTTAAGTTCGTTTTTTTAGGCCGTACTTTTTCTTCTTGTTCTTTCTTTGTTTTCGAAGCTTTTGTGTACACTAAAGGATCATTTATCTTAGTAAATCTGATCTAGTATCTTTAGGATATAGGTGTACAAGCTTAGATTCAAGAAAAGCATCATTTTTGTTCAATCTTTGTGTTCGAATAGTCTTAAAAAGTACAAATCTTGATTTCAAAATTTTTGGCTTAAAAACCATAAAGTTCGCATTTTTAAGGTACCTATAGGCTTAGTAATATTAGTTGTACAAAAAATTTTTAAGAAAAAACGATCAAAAGTGAGTCTTTTTGTGTTTTAAAAAAAATTTGAGTTTCGTCATAGTGGAAGGCAGTTTAACAACTTTGCAGGTTTAACAAGGCGGTTTAACAACCTCTTTGCAAGGCGGTTTAGCAAGTTCTTTGAAAGGCGGTTTAACAATCTTGTTGTGGAAGGCGGTTTAACAATCACACAGTACAAGGCGGTTTAACAGTTCTACTATACAAGGTGGTTTAACAATTTCATTGAAAGGCGGTTTAACAATTACACTTTGCAAGGCGGTTTAACAATTTCTTTGAAAGGCGGTTTAACAATCTTGTAGTGCAAGGCGGTTTAGCAGTGCTTCTATACAAGGCGGTTTAACAATTTCAATGAAAGGTGATTTAACAATTACACTTGGCAAGGCGGTTTAACATCTTTTCTTTAAAAGGCGGTTTAACAAGTTTCCTTAGAATGCAATTTAACAACTTTCTCAAAGAAACTTAATTCACTTACAAACTCAAATTTACTTAAGTAAATTATACGGTTTATATCTTTGATTTGTAAAATCCCGTAAAACATTCAATTGTTTTCCTGGTTTTATCAAGAGTTGTAAAATCCCGTGTAGTTTCTAAGCTTACAACACTCAAAGACAACTCACTCAAAACACAATTACTTTCAATCACCGTTCGATCAAACAGTAATCTTTACAATTACTTTCAATCACCGTTCGATCAAACAGTAATCTTTTAACATACAAATTTCTCAATGACGACTCTTGCTGACAAAGCAATTCTTTCGGGTGCTGACAATCGTCCACCTATGTTGGAAAAAGATATGTACGATTCTTGGAAAAGCAGAATGGAGCTATACATGATGAATAGACAACATGGACGAATGATCCTTGAATCCGTTGAAAATGGTCCACTCATCTGGCCTACAATTGAGGAAAATGGTGTGACTAGGCCAAGAAAATACTCTGAATTGACTCCTGCGGATGCAATTCAAGCTGATTGTGATGTCAAAGCAACAAATATCATTCTCCAAGGATTACCACCAGAGGTCTATGCACTTGTTAGCAATCATCGAATCACCAAGGAACTTTGGGAAAGAATTCAACTTCTCATGCAAGGAACTTCATTGATGAAACAGGAAAGAGAGGTAATAATACTATGATGAATTTTGATAAGTTGCTTATAAGAAGGGGAAACACTAGTGATTTCAACTTGAGATTTCACTGCTACTCAATGACATGAAATCTACAATGTGAACTGGAAATTTTAAGGAAAACAAAGTTTTGATATTATACTTCCTCCTGAGTGGAGCTAATTTGTGTCAAATGTCAACTGGTTCGGGACTTGAACAAACATAATTTGATCAGCTCATGTCTTACTTGAGATAACAGGAATTTCATGCAAATGAAGTTAGTATAATGCATGAACGCAACGCACGATCCGCTTGCTTTGGTTGCAACCCATCAAATGACCCAGTCTCCTTATCAAACTCATCAGAACTCATACCAAAACTCTCAATTTCAACCACAAGTTTTACTATATCAGTCTCCACAGTATGGATCACCTTATCAGTCTCAACAATACATAACCAATCAACCATCAACACCTCTTTCAAATTACTTATGTTTTATAAAATAAACGCCAACAATGATTATCAATCATCAGTTCACCGATCAACGTTTATTCTCCAAAATCCATCCATCATTCAATTAGAATATGTACTACAGTCAAACCAAACAACACACATATACCTGAATTTCCCCATATTGACTAGGGTCTAATTGTTCCAATGTTCATGCAGGGACAGATCCCATTGTTGCCATCTAACCATTTGATGTCATTCCTTCAACTCTAGTCACATCTCCCACTATCTACTACCATCAACCAGAAGAGGAATTCGTTCTACAACTAGGCAATAAGCTACCATTATTGATGGAGTGTGTCTTTACATACCAATACAAGCGGACTCTAAATTTCTTTTGTTATGAGTACTATTAGACTACCACTACAGGAGCAAGTAGAAGCAATTCTGGGTAACAAAGGATTGTTTATTTGCTACAACTTCAGAGGGGAGGGACACATGTTCCAAACAATGCTCTAATCCTACAATTAGAAATCACGGACGATTTTGGTTTTAAAGATAAAGTGTTTGCTGAGTACAAGACTCAAGCAAATGGTCAAAATTCTACTTGAAAGAAGGATAGCAGTTTGGGCAGATAAAAAGGAATTGCAGCAAGGTCTATTTTTTTCATTTTTTTAATTTTAAGCAACCAGAACAGTCATTTACTATAATTCCATTTATCAAGCCGTTGATTTGGGATGCATATGACTCTGCTTGTTAATGATACTCAATAATGCCTAAGTTGCTTTCATGGCGATCTTTGTCTAATTATGGTTAAGTTGTTCTCGCCGCGTACACCATCTAATAATATGGTAACAATATGATAAATAAAGATGTGCAACGCGAGCTCGTCTTTTAATGACGAGTGTTGTCGAATCACTCAGAGACTGAAATACCAGTTATAGAGAAAATATCAAATTTATTTTTATGTGGGAATTTTAATATTACTAATACCAGTACTACTTTACTACTGTTGGTTCAAGTTTGATACTGATGTTGAAGTTTAAAGAAATAAACTAAAAGCCGTTTAGTACTGTTAGTTAATAGTTTGTACTGCCAGTACAAATCGTATGTTCTGCCAGTTTAGTTGTAATGGCTTAGTTAATAGGTTAGTGTTGTAGTATTATATAGTTAGTATGCTTAAGTGATATGCATGAGGAATATATAGAATAGATATGATAATGATCATTTAACGCATTTTGTAAGCACATTAGGGTTTTCCTTAGTGTTATAAAAGAATCCTACGACATAGTTCGTTATTATCAATCTTAATAAAAAAAAACACAGATCTCTTAGTTAGTTTTCTGTTAAACCTTGACAGAATATTTGCTTATCAATATATTCAGTTTAGTATTCATTGTTATTCTTTGTATTGCTAAGTTAGATTCCGCATAACTGGTAGTATTTACATTCATAGTTTCTCTTATAGTTTGTTAGGATTTATCCAGGTTAACTAAGCTTTTAAACAGCTAAGAAAGATATTGTTTAATTGGGAATCTCAATGTGGTATCAGTGCCTGTGGAGAGTAACTCTAATAAGAGAACTTTTATCAGATCTAGTTCTCTTCTTACAATCAAAATGTCTGGTGAAGGAACATACAACAGAAATAGCATCAAGTAGAATATCTCAAATGGTGTCTATTGTTAAAATTCCTTATCCTCAAGAAGTGTGAATATACTCTTTTGGGGAGCATGAGGATGGATAGATATCTCACTAACAGCTTATAGTTTTATGCAATTGATCTTGAATGGTGTTGGTCTTTTTGAGTAAAATATGTGAAAAAGTGTGAAATCTGAAGTACCTCTCAAAGACCCTGCTATAAGCTACTTTAGCAAGGCAAGAGAAAGAAAAAGATTAAAGCATTATGTTTCGGCTATTCTTGATGAATATCAGTTAGGTTTTCCAAGCAATAAAAGGATGCCATAGACTCTGTGGGCTGCTATCATAAGTAGGTTTGGGTGGTAACGTTGAATCTAAGAAGATGCAGATAGAATGTCTTGAAGCAACAATTTGAAAAATTATTTTGTATCTGGACACAGGAAGTCTTATAAAGCATGTGATAGGTTTTAGAAAACTTATCAGCATTATAGAAGTCATGGTGCAGCTGTTTTAATAAAGATGCAATTTCTAGAATTTTTTAGAGCTCTACCTTAATCATGGAACATTGTAGCCTTGATTATGTGGAACAAAGGTGTATTGATGATTTGTATATTGATGATCTATAATAAACTTAAAGTGTTTGACGCCGATACAAAGGTCCTCTGGATCATCTTCTAACTCTCAGAATGCTGATTTCTTCCTTGAAGAAGACACTAGGTAGCAGTATTGTTGTTATTAATGATAATGGTGTTCTTCATGGACATAAGGACTAATTCACGTGGGAAAGCATACTTCATCATCATATATTGTTGTTCTAATGTTCTGTTACTTTTTTAATCTGTTAATAGTAAACACACTGGACTGATGTAAGACCTAGAGCAGATTGATCATGATGATTTGTAAGAAATGGACCTTAAATGGCCAGGTGGCCATGCTCTCTATGAGGTTATGCGATTTTATAAGAGACAGAAGAAGTTAATCTTCTAATGGCAAGAACCTGTTGGTTTGATTAAAAATAATTTGAATGCTTTAACTGTAATAGAAGGGGCATTTGCTCAAGGGACTGTAGGGCACCAGAAATCAAGGGAACAGACATCCGGAGATGCAGGGTATAGGAGCAGGGACAACACCAAAAGGACTGTACCAGTAGAGACCTCTGATGCATTTGTATTGTAAGGAATAATGCTTATGATTGTCCAAGAATTAGACTGGGATATGACTGGTGTTATATAGCTCAAGATGATCCAAACTGATGTTTACTCTCATGGCCTACACTGACAGAACTCCTAAGGGTCATGAACAAGAATACAATCTGCTCTAAAAACTGTGTAAAAAACATTCCCTATGGAAACTTCAAATACAGTGTGGATGCAAACAGAGTCTAAAATCTTAGTAACGTAATCTAGAAATTGTAGCTTATCAGTTAGGCCTAGATTCTGTAGAGGCTCAATATAGTTATTCTATTAAGAAAAAATAAGTTGGTCTATGAAGAAAAGATTGCTAGTCTTTGAGTTTTTAAGTAAAGACAAAGTAAAGATGTCACTAGACTTAAAAATCAGTTAGATGAAATCTTAAGAGAAAAATATGACCTAAAAGCTAAACTAGAACAGTTTGAAATTTTTTCTAAAAACTTAAATAAACTGATTAATAGCCAATTAAGTTCTAATGATAAACTAATATAGGATATGAAGTTAATTTGATTGAAAATGATTCAAGTGGTCAGTGAATGTATAATTAGTATTTTGATTAAGAGTCGTTCAAGTGATGGAGATGACAATCAAATAAATGATAGGTTTAAAAAGGATAATGAATATCATGTTGTTCCTTCTCATTTAAATGAGAACTACATGCCTCCAGATTGTCTGACACTATCTTTTGAAGGATTGATGATTATGTTTATAGGCTACAGCAAATAGACTCAGTGCTTAGTTGTATATCAAAGTTGAGCAGTGGTCACTCCACCTAGCTCAATACTAGTGTAGATATGCTATAGAGAATTCTATTAGGCTTAGTGGGTTATCAAGAAGATTGGGTTAGTGATGTTGAGGGCATTTTTCATTAATAATTTGAATGCAAACTGACAAAACCTAGTCTAAAAGATGGTTACTACTCCAAGGAATGATCTGTTAGACCTAAACAAGCTAATATACCTTGGATGATCACTCAAATTCTAAGGTAGAAGAAGAGTTTGGAATGGGAAATGACTCAAAACGGGGGTTAGGATTTGGTTAAAAGAAAGTGTTTTGTTTGTGGCAGTTATAGCCATCTAATAAAGACTGTGATTTTCATGAAAACGAGAATGGCTAAAAAGCCTGTTGTGAAATAAATTAGGGATAGTTACTGGTACATGGAAAATTAGACAAGTTCTGAAACAGTTGCTCAGAAGTATAAATAATCGTTTTAATTTGTTACCATCAGCTGTTCTTAATACAAGGTCTGGAAGAGTACCAGTTAGTACTGCCAAGAAACGGATCTCTAAGGAGCAACACATTAATTGTGACATTCAGGGCCGGTTATGTTGCTGCCCATACAATAGGTGAATGCTTCAAATATTAGAACAGATGCTTTTCATAAGTCTCACATTTCACTTATTTTGAGGATTTTCTTAAATCAACAGACACACAAACCTCTAGTATTTCAAATGAAAAGTTAATACATGTCAGAGTAAAAAAAATAAAATAAAGGGTGTTATTAATGTTGGGCAAATACGTAGTTAGTACTGTTAAGGGTAATGGGTTCATGTATTAAGGCTCACTGCTAGTTTTGTTTGGAGACCAGAAATGACTATCTAACAATGTCTCCAAAGACATAGTGGTTCATAGGGCTCAAAAAGAGTAATTATATAGATCCACGCTAGTAGACTCCAAGTCTAGTGGTGGCTTGGGTCCCAAGAGACACGACTATCTTACTTTTAGCAAAGGAAATCAAAAACAAGCTTTAAAGAACCAAGGAATATTTGATAGTGGATGTTCCAAGCATATGACAGGGAAAAAGTATTCCTGGCTAATTTTTCTAGAATTGATGAGGTTTTGTTGCTTTGGTGGTCAAGTGCTTTAGATCCAAAATCAGATGTTGGATTATGGATACAATTTTATGCAGACAAAGATTTATGTTGACAATGAGAGTGCCATTTGTGTTGTCAAGAATCCTGTCTACCATTCTAAAACAAAGCATATAGAGATTCGGCATCATTTCATTAGAGACTCCTATGAGAAGAGATTGATAGAGATGGTCAAGATACACACTGATAATAATGTAGCTGATTTGCTCACTAAAGCTTTTGATGTGAGATTTGGTGGAAAGCATTATGTATGCTTAATCTGTAGCTGCGTGAACTTAGGGGAGGTTAATGGTGTATAAGTTCAGCGGATTATACACAAGTACTATTTAGATTGAAGTTGGAAGGTAAACATGATGATCAGTTACTTAATACTGATGGGCTTAGCTTTCTCTATTTAAAGAAACTTTTGTAATGACGGTACAAAAGTTTATAAGGCTAGGCTTGGTTAGTTACTACTTTATAAAACTTGCTCATGGGTGGATTGATGCTTGACATGGTTTGGAGATGCTCTTTAGAAGAATTTGAAGCTTAAATTGATTATCTCAAGATTTAGTAACTGGTTTGTTGTTTGGTTAACAGTCTCTAAATTTTATTCATTGGTTATGAATAGGATATAGATCCTCATTGAATTCTCACTTGTCTTATAGTTATTTCTAGTGTGCTTGTGCCGAATAGAGGCATGTTATTGCATAGTTATTAGAGAACAAGTTCATACTGTTAGACTAATATTAATACTGACAGGCTCATATTAGTACTGTTTGTTACCGTTAATACTATTGGTGCATAACCAAGCACCTGAGGGTGAAGGTTCAGCAACACCTCTTGAACCCCAACCAACACCCTCTACTTTACAAACAAATGTTTCTGAACTTCTAATAGAACCACTTCAAACTAAAACACCTCTACCCGTTTTTCAAAAACTGAAGCTCAATATTGAGCAAATTCTCCCACATCGCATCTAATATCAAAGGACACTAAGAAAGACTCAATACTATATGGAGACAAAAGGTCACTAAGTTACTCATCTGACTAGTGTACCTCAAGACCTTAGAGCTGTTTAGGCTATCCATACGGAGGGGGGTGAAGTGTAGAAAGGGTTATAACCTACTTGTTGGCTAGCTTAGATGCAGCACAGGAGAGTGATAAAATAATAGGACAGACGACGCGATTGCCTAATGTTGACATTCCTCAGGGAATTAGATACTGGTGGTAGTCCTAGGCAACAGACACACTTGGGGGGTGCCTTTGGCTCAGACGTAGGTCTGACTAGATGTGCTTGAAAAGTCCAATGATCCACCATCTCTCAGATGGTCACACATCTGGAGAGGGGAAAGGCAGTATGGAACAGCACATTTGAATTGACAGTAATGTACCACTCACACCCCATGATTTACTTCTCCCAGGAGGTTACACACCTGGAAGTGATGAGGGTAGACTGCAACTACAGGAATTGATGACTATGTGTACAAAATTGTCAAAACAGGTGCTTGACTTGGAGAAAGAGAAGGATGCTCAAGCGTTGGAGATCTTCAGACTAATGAATTAAGTCAGAAGAGATTAGTAAATACAAAAGGAAGTCAAGCAACTCATAACCAGAAGGAGGAAATTCAGACGTTTGAACTTATTTTGATGATGATTTTGTGGAGGATGCATCCAAACAGGGGAGTAGTAGTGACAAGATAAAGCCAATATTATGCAATTTCACACTCTGTTTATGGATAGTACATCTATGAAGATTCATATGCTAGTAAAGAAAAAGTACCCACTGATCAAGAATTATTGGAGAAGATGCTGAACTTGCAGTTAGAAGCTGAAGAAGAAAGTACTATGGCATTTGAGCTTATCAAGTTCATCAAATCAATGCTTGAAGAGTTGAATTCTCCAGAACCCACTCTTTCTAGTAGACCTACCAAAGTTGAGGTTCCAAAAGAACTTCTTAAAGTCAGCATGCTTAATACGAGTTTGAAGAAACTTAAATACCTTCTTGCTGGTTTTGACATGGTTGTCAAAGAAAGAACCACACCCACAACCATCACTAAGGGCTCATGGGGGTTCGAACATACAAAAGCTTGTTTTAGAGATGAAATAATTCCATTTGTAAAACCTCTGAAGGACTTATTTAATACATTTAATCAATATTTTATTGATGAACTTTCTGAAGTCCAAAATGTCTTTCATCAAATGGAACATGCTGTGGAACAACATCGTGTTGAGTTAAAAACATTTGAAGTGAAAATGAATCAAGTTTTGAACGAAAACGAACGACTCTTGGAACAAGTCATTAACAAAGATATTGTGAACATAATTATGAATTCTTCTGTGGATAATGTCTCTGTGAATGTGCATGAATGTGAAAAGTGTCTAAAACTTAAGACTGAGCTTCTCCACAAAAAGGATTTCATTGAAAAAGAGATTTATGATAAACTGTTCAAAAGTTTTACCACTCTTGAAAAACATTGCATCTCTTTAGAAGTTGATACTCAACTTAATCAAGAAATTTTTCAAAGGGACAATTCGGTTTCAAATCAAAGTGCTCCAAGTTTTGATCAATTGTTTGAATTAAATGAATTGAAAGCTCAGTCCCAAGAGAAAGACACGGTCATAAAGAAGTTGAAAGAGAGAATTAAATCTCTAAGTGGAAAAATGAATGAGGATAAGATTAAAAAGGACTTAGAAGAGATTGAAACAATAAATATTGAATTGGATCATAGGGTGTCAAAGCTTATTGCTGAGAATGAGCATTTGAAACAGACCTATAAGCAACTTTATGACTCGATTAAACCAGCACGTATTCGATCAAAAGAACAATGTGATGATTTAATTAATCAAGTCAATCTAAAGTCTGTGGAAATCTCTGATTTAAATGCTAGTCTTCAGGAAAAAGTTTTGGAAATTATAGCTCTCAAGGATGACTTAAGGAAACTTAAAGAAAAAGCTCTAGTTGATAATGCTGTTACGAAACACACTATTAATCCAGAGATGCTTATGATTGATGTGAAACCAATAACCCCTAAATTATGGAATAAAAAGACAGCTCACTATGCCTATATTAAGCACACTCAAGAAGAAGCTACAGTTCTTAGGGATCTAGTTGAACATGTTAAATCAAAATATCCACTAGATCATTCCTTAGAATCTGCATGTAGGTATGCTAAACTAATTCAGGAGTTGCTTACACACATCAATAAAACCTGCCCGAGTGTCAATAATACTGATGGAAAATCAGTGGCTATGACACCAAAGAACAAGGACAAAAGAGTTAGATTCATTAAGCCTGTCACATCCTTAGGATACACAATCACCAAAACAGCCTCTACATCAAACCTAGTTTCTAACAAACCTATGTTGTCTTCTACAGGAGTAAAACCATTTACTAGTGCTAGCGGATCACAACTTTCAGGTAATACAAAGAAAGATAAGATTCGGCAAACACCAAGTAGTACTCAGAAGAATAAAGTAGAAGCCCGCCTTAGGAAAGTTAAATCTAGTTTGAAAAATAACGATTATGTTGTTCAACCTAAAGGAACTGCTCATGTGCAACATTCTAAGCTTAATGTGAATTCTGAACTTAAATGTGTTAAGTGTAATGGTTGCATGCTTTCTGATAATCATGATTTGTGTGTTCTTGATTTTATCAATAATGTGAATGCTCGTAAACAATCTACATTTGTTAAGAAAAGTTCAAAGAGAAAAGTTTGGAAACCATCAGGAAAGGTGTTTACAAATATTAGATACATCTGGAGACCTACTGGTCGGACCTTCACTATAGTAGGAAATGCGTTCCCTTTAACTAGGATTACCACAACTGCTAAAGTACCCCTTAGGAAACCAACTGCTCTAGAAAAAGTGTCTCAAACTTGAGACTGAGCTTCTCAACAAAAAGGATTTCATTGAAAAAGAGACTTACGATAAACTGTTCAGAAGTTATACAACTCTTGAAAAACATTGCATCTCTTTAGAAGTTGATACTCAACTTAATCAGGAAATTTTTCAAAGGGACAATTCTGTTTCAAATCAAAGTGCTCCAAATTTTGATCAATACTTTGAATTAAATGAATTGAAAGCTCAGTCACAAGAAAAAGACACGGTCATAAGGAAGTTGAAAGAGAGAATTAAATCTTTAAGTGGAAATATGAATGAGGATAAGGTCAAGAAGGACATAGAAGAGATTGAAACGATAAATATTGAATTGGATCATAGGGTGTCAAAACTTATTGCGGAGAATGAACATTTGAAACAGACCTATAAGCAACTTTATGACTCGATTAAACCAACACGTATTCGATCAAAAGAACAATGTGATGCTTTAATTAATCAAGTTAATCAAAAGTCTGTGGAAATCTCTGATTTAAATGCAAGTCTTCAGGAAAAAGATTTGGTTATTACAGCTCTCAAGGATGAATTAAGGAAACTTAAAGGAAAAGATTTAGCTGATAATATTGTTACCAAACACACTATTGCTCCAGAAATGCTTAAAGATGATGTGGAACCAATAGCCCCTAAATTGTTGAACAATAGGACAGCTCACTCTAACTACCTTAGGCACACTCAGGAACAAGCTGCGATTCTTAGGGAAGTAGTTGAACAAGGAAAATCCCAAAATCCTTTAAATCCTTAGACTCTGCTTGTAAATATACCAAACGAATTCAGGAGTTGCTTATAATAATCAGACAAACCTGGCCTAGCATCAACAATTCAAGTGACAAATTAGTAGCTGTGACCCCAAAGAACAAGGATAAGAGAGTTAGATTCACTGAGCCCATTACATCTTCAGGAAACACAAACACACAAACAGCTTCTTCATCAAACCTAGTTTCTAACAAACCTGTGTTGTCTTCTACAGGAATAAAACCGTCTATTAGTGCTAGCGGATCACAACCTTCAGGCAATACAAAGAACGATAAGATTCAGCAAACACCAAGTAGTAGTCAGAAGAATAAAGTAGAAGCCCACCCTAGGACAATTAAATCTAGTTTGAAAAACAAGAAGTGTGTTGTTGAACCTAAAGGAACTGCAAATGTGCAGCATTTCAAGCTTAATGCGAATTATGAACTTCTATGTGTTAAGTGTAATGGTTGCATGCTATTTGATAATCATGATTTGTGTGTTCTTAATTTTATCAATGATGTAAATGCTCGTGCTAAATCTAAATCTGTTAAGAAAAGTTCAAAGAGAAAAGTTTGGAAACCAACAGGAAAGGTGTTCGCAAATATTGGATACACTTGGAGACCTACTGGTCAGACCTTCACTATAGTAGGAAATGTGTGCCCTTTAACTAGGATTACCACAACTGCTAAAGTGCCCCTTAGGAAACCAACTGCTATAGAAACTGATACACCTAAGCCTGTAGTAACATTGGTTTACTCAAGGAAACCTAGGAAATCCAAAACTAATGCTCCTGTTAGCAAACCTGAGATTATTAAATCTATATATGCTAACAACAAGGAACCCAGTAAATCTTGGAGATCCATAGTTTCTGATGTTCCATCTTCCTCTCTTGATGAATGCAGGTCGTCCAAATTGCTCTCTGGTTTTTGGACTCCAACTGCTCCAAGCATATGACCGGAGATCGCTCTCAGCTCACCAATTTCGTCAATAATTTTTTAGGTACAGTAAAATTCAGAAATGATCACGTGGCAAAGATATTGGGATATGATGATTATCATATTGGGAATGTTACGATCTCAAGGGTTTACTACGTGGAAGGACTTGGACACAACTTATTCTCCGTTGGGAAATTATGTGATTCGAACCTTAAAGTTGCTTTTCGTCAACACACCTGCTTCATTCGTAATCTAGAAGGTGTTGATCTATTAACTGGATCTCGAGGCAACAATCTGTATACTCTATCTCTTGGAGATATGATGGCGTCCTCTCCTATATGTCTCTTGTCAAAGGCCTCAAAGACTAAGTCATGGCTATGGCACCGACGTCTATCTCATCTGAACTTTGGTGCAATCAACCATTTAGCTAGACACGGTCTTGTTCGAGGTCTACCTAAGCTAAAATTTGAAAAGGACTATCTGTGTTCTGCGTGTGCAATGGGCAAAAGCAAGAAGAAACCCCACAAACCTAAATCTGAAGACACCAACCAAGAAAAACTTTATCTTTTGCACATGGATCTTTGTGGCCCAATGCGTGTCGCAAGTGTTAATGGAAAGAAGTACATCCTCGTCATTGTCGATGATTACTCTTGATTTACATGGGTAAAGTGATTAAGGTCAAAAGATGAAGCTTCAGATTTCATAATCAAGTTTCTCAAGATGATTCAACTACGGCTTAAGGCACCTGTCCGACGAATCAAAACAAATAATGGAACTGAATTTGTTAATCAAACTTTGCGTGAATATTATGAGAAGGTTGGTATCTCTCATGAAACATCTGTTGCTCGCTCTCCACAGCAAAATGGTATCGTTGAAAGATGTAATCATACGCTAATTGAAGTTGCCCGCACAATGGTGATTTATGCAAAAGCTCCGTTATTCTTATGGGCAGAAGCAGTTGCTACTGCATGTTATACCCAAAATCGTTCCATCATACGTCTTCGTCACAGCAAAACACCATATGAGCTTTTACATGACAAACTTCCTGACTTATCATTCTTCCATGTATTTGGTGCACTTTGTTATCCGACAAATGATAGTGAGAATTTGGGTAAGTTACAACTGAAGGCTGATATTGGTATTTTTATTGGCTATGTACCCACAAAGAAAGCATTTTGAATTTACAACCGACGTACTAGACAAATCATCGAAACAATTCATGTAGATTTTGATGAGCTGACAACAATGGCTTCTAAACACAGCAGTTTAGAACCCGCACTTCATGAAATGACTCCTGCAACAATCAGTTCAGGACTCGTGTCAAACCCTACTCCTTCAACACCGTATGTACCACCCTCAAGAACTGTTTGGGATCTTTTGTTTCAACCACTGTTTGATGAATTACTCAATCCTCCACCTTGTGTTGATCTACCAGCCCCTGAAGTCATTGCTCTAATTCCTGAAGTAGTAGCTCCAGAACCCGCTGCATCAACCGGTTCACCTTTCTCAATAACTGTTGACCAAGATGCACCATCACCTAGTAACTCAAAAACTTCACCCGAAACTTAATCTCCTGTCATTTCTATCGATGTTGAAGAAGAGAATCACGACTTAGATGTTGCACACATGAATAATGATCTGTTCTTTGGTATTCCAATTCCAGAAAATGATTTTGAATCTTCTTCTTCGGATGTTATTCCTACTGTTGTGCACATTGCTCCTCCTAACTCAGAACATGTTAACAAATGGACTAAGGATCATCCTTTAGACAACATCATCGGTGAACTCGAAAGACCTGTTTCCACAAGACTCCAACTACATGAACAAGCCTTATTTTGTTACTATGATGCTTTTCTCACATCAGTTGAACCAAAGACTTATAAAGACGCATTAACTCAATCATGTTGGATTGAAGCAATGTAAGAGGAACTAAATGAATTTGAACGTCTTAAAGTCTGGGAACTCGTTCCTCGTCCAGATAAAGTGATGGTTATTACTTTAAAATAGATCTACAAGGTGAAACTTGATGAATTAGGAGGAATTCTGAAAAACAAGGCTCGATTAGTTGCACGTGGTTACCGTCAAGAAGAAGGAATTGATTTTGAAGAATCTTTTGCTCCAGTGGCTAGACTTGATGCTATTCGAATATTCCTCGCATTTGCTGCTCACATGAATATGATAGTCTACCAAATAGATGTAAAGACGGCATTCTTGAATGACATTCTGCGCAAAGAAGTTTATGTCAGCCAACCAGACGGGTTTGTGGATCAAGACAATCCAAATCATGTGTACAAGCTTAAGAAGGCTCTCTATGGGTTGAAACAAGCTCCTCGTGCGTGGTACGATCTATTGTCGAAGTTTCTACTCTCTCAAGAATTCTCTAAAGGAACCGGGGATCCCACATTGTTCATCTAAAGACAAGGCAAATATATTCTCCTGGTACAAACCTATGTTGATGATATAATCTTTGCGTCTACTACACCTGAACTATGTGACCAATTTTAAAAAATAATGTGTTCAAAATTTAAGATGTCGATGATGGGCAAAATATCATTTTTTTCTAGGACTACAGATTTCACAAAGTCCCATAGGCATCTTTTTAAACCAGTCAAAATATGCTCTTAAATCTTTGAAAAAATATGGTATGGAATCTAGTGACCCCGTGGATACTCCCATGGTGGAGAAATCCAAACTGGATGAAGATTCGCAAGGGAAAGTCGTTGACCCTACACACTATCGTGGAATGGTTGGCACCCTTATGTATCTTACAGCCAGTAGACCAGACCTAACATTTGTTGTATGCATGTGTGCCCGGTATCAAACAAAGCCTACCGAAAAGCACTTACATGTTGTAAAAAGAATCTTTAAATACCTTAGAGGAACCGTTAATAGGGGACTCTGGTATCCAAAGGATTCTTCTATTGCTCTAACAGCTTATGCAGACGTTGATCATGCGGGTTGCCAAGATACTAGACGAAGTATATCTGGAAGTATGCAATTATTGATTAACCACATAATCAACATAAATGAGCAAAAAACGAACATGTTCAACCATTTTAACACATTCATAACTTGAAACTACAAACAAGGGATGCCTTTTAAGGCTCAAATACACTTAATGTAGATAAAACAAGCTTCCTAGCCTAAAACCCATCAACATATTACAATATTTCACCTAAACCCAAATTTTTGGACCTAAATTTGATCATAGCACATTCATATGTTATTTATTCACAAAACTGGATTAAGCGAGTATTCTACACATCAGAACAAACAAAACCCCTCAACCAATTTTAAGTTTTACACACTTTTCATTTTATGAACCCTAATTCAAGATTTAGTTCGAGTTCAAAAGTGAATGAAATCTCAATTCCTTTGAGTTATGCGTTGTATAGGAGGTGTAGAACAAGTTCTTAGTTGTACATTATGCGTGAAAACAGCTTGAAATGATGAGCAAGAGGATGACGATTTTTTGTTTTGAAATGGGAGGGAAAAAAATTATAAGTGTGTGTTTGTGTGTGCAGGGGACGGAGCGGGGTAGGTGGGTTTATAAAAAATCAATTTTGACACATTTGGCCCCGTAAGTTTCATAACCGTTTTATTTTTCAATTATAAGTTTTATTAAGCACATAAAGTTTAACATATGGCACACTTAGTCCCTAATGTTTTTAACTAAAATACCTAGAAACTTATATATGCACATTCACTCCCTAAAGGCATAAACACATAACATATAAGGCACATATAAGCTAAACTTAATTAACTTTCCTTACAAATGATATTTCGTTATTGTTTAAAAACCTTTTTCCTTTTATCACATTATTATTATGAAGAAGATATTTGACATTTTCTCCCCCTCAAACAATGACCCGTTTTCTAGTTAAAGAGCAGTAGTCGTTGTTTGAGTGGTCAAATGTTTTTGAAAAAGAATTTTCAGATGACTTAATGTTTTATTTTGAAAATCAAACACTAATAAAATAAGATTTATCTTATTTGCACACATAAGTGCACTGACACGTACACTCATGGTATATAGAAAGCACGGGTTGTGTTGCAAAGTAAACACAAGCCTTTGCATGGTCATGAAGTAGACCATGCCCGAGAATAAATTCCCGTTATGAGGTCAAGTTTTCTTTTTGAAATACTTGTCTTTAGATAATGACCGGTTTTATACAAATATGATATAAGCCATTTTGGCATGTTTTGAAAGCTTTTGAAACTTCTGCTCGAACTTCATTTACAGCCTCGTATCATTATTAAATGACATTTCTAAGACCGTAAATGTTATCGATCTTCAAAAAACATGCCATTATTACCTCTTTTTTATATTTTTCTTATTTTTTAATTTTTTATTTGGTTTAAGGGTTTTATATTTGTGTATTTTGTTTTTATAAAGGTTTTCTGAAAATGAAAAATCGTTTTGGTTTTTAATATATATACATATTATATACAGGATATTTGAATAGGTACCACCACTATTCTTCAGCTTCATCTGCCAATTGTTTCAGGGTCTCCGGCGTAAAACTTCGCATTCCCAACTTGTTATAAGAAATTCAATTCTTTCTCTGCCAAGAGCTTTAGTGAAGATGTCTGCTAGTTGATACTCAGTATTGACAAAGTAAAGCTTTACTATTCCATTTTCAACTTGCTCTTTTATGAAGTGAAATCTGATGTCAATATGTTTTGATCGAGAATGTCGAACATTGTTGCAGCATAAGGCAATAGCGCTTTTGTTATCACAGTACATTGGAATTTTATTGAATCTAAGGCCATAGTCGGTAAGCTGTGATCTCATCCAAAGCACTTGAGCACAACAGCCAGACAAGGCTATATATTCAACTTTCGTACTGGATATCGAAACGCTTTTCTGCCTTTTTGATGACCAACTAACAAGTCTATCTCCTAATAATTGCATACTTCCAGATGTACTTCGTCTAGTATCTTGGCAACCCGCATGATCAGCGTCTGCATAAGCTATTAGAGCAATAGAAGAATCCTTTGGATACCAGAGTCCCCTATTAACGGTTCCTTTTAGGTATTTAAAGATTCTTTTTATAACATGTAAGTGCTTTTCAGTAGGCTTTGCCTGATACCGGGCACACATGCATACATCAAATGTTAGGTCTGGTCTACTGGTTGTAAGATACATAAGGGTGCCAACCATTCCATGATAATGTGTAGGGTCAATGGCTTTCCCTTGTGGATCTTTATCCAGTTTGGATTTCCCCACCATAGGAGTATCCATGGGGTCACTAGATTCCATACCATATTTTTTCAAAGATTTAAGAGCATATTTTGACTGGTTTAGAAAGATGCCTTTGGGACTTTGTGAAATATGTAGTCCTAGAAAAAATGATATTTTGCCCATCATCGACATCTTAAATTTTGAACACATTATTTTTAAAAATTGGTCACATAGTTCAGGTGTAGTAGACGCAAAGATTATATCATCAACATAGATTTGTACCAGGAGAATATCTTTGCCTTGTCTTCTAATGAACAATGTGGGATCCAGGTTTCCTTTAGAGAATTCCTGAGAGAATAGAAACTTCGACAATAGATCGTACCATGCGCGAGGAGCTTGTTACAACCCATAGAGAGCCTTCTTAAGCTTGTACACATGATTCGGATTGTCTTGATCCACAAACCCATCTAGTTGGCTGACATAAACTTCTTTGCGCAGCATGCCATTCAAGAATGTCGTCTTTACATCCATTTGGTAGACTATCATATTCTTGTGAGCAGCAAATGCGAGGAACATTCGAATAGCATCAAGTCTAGCCACTGGAGCAAAAGATTCTTCAAAATCAATTCCCTCTTCTTGACGGTAACCACGTGCAACTAATCAAGCCTTGTTTTTTAGAATTCCTAATAATTCATCAAGTTTCACCTTGTAGATCCATTTAAAGTAATAACCATCATTTTATCTGGACGAGGAACGAGTTCCCAGACTTCAAGACGTTCAAATTCATTTAGTTACTCTTGCATTGCTTCAATCCAACATGATTAAGTTAATGCGTCTTTATAAGTCTTTGGTTCAACGAATGTGAGAAAAGCATTGTAGTAACAAAATAAGGCTTGTTCATGTAGTTGGAGTCTTGTGGAAACAGGTGTTTCAAGTTCACCGATGATGTTGTTTTAGGATGATCCTTAGTCCATTTGTTAACATGTTCTGAGTTAGGAGCAGCAGTGTGCACAACAGTGGGAATAACATCCGAAGAAGAAGATTCAGAATCATTTTCTGGAATTGGAATACCAAAGAATGGATCGTTATTTATGTGTGCAACATCTAAGTCGTGATTCTCTTCTTCAACATCGATAGAAATGATAGGAGATTGAGTTTCGGGTGAAGTTTGTGAGTTACTAGGTGATGGTGCATCTTGGTCAACAGTTGTTGAGAAAGGTGAACCGGTTGATGCAGCGGGTTCTGGAGCTGCTACTTCAGGAATTTAAGCAATGACTTCAGGGGCTGGTAGATCAACACAAGGTGGAGGATTGAGTAATTAATCAAACAGTGGTTGAAACAAAAGATCCCAATCAGTTCTTGAGGGTGGTACATACAGTGTTGAAGGAGTAGGGTTTGACACGAGTCCTGAACTGATTGTTGTAGGAGTCATTTCATGAAGTGCGGGTTCTAAACTGCTGTGTTCAGAAGCCATTGCTGTCAGCTCATCAAAATCTACATGAATTGTTTCGATGATTTGTCTGGTACGTCGGTTGTAAATTCGAAATGCTTTCTTTGTGGGTGCATAGCCAATGAAAATACCAATATCAACCTTCGGTTGTAACTTACCCAAATTCAGAATGAACGAGGTCGTCAAGTTATTCCTTGGGATTACTTCATCAACAACGATCTCGAATATTTGAAAGGCGAGAGCACAAGTCAGAAATACACCACTTCCGCCAGCAAGACGAAGGCTGCTGATTATGGTCAAGTAAAATGTATTGAAGACAAGGTTTCTAGAATATAGAGTCCGGTAAAAGTTGTCTACGACAAGCATGCTTACTGGGGAACTTATCACTGGGGTCCAAAACGTCAGAAATTCTACGAATATGCTACCAACATGGAATCATCAAAAGACGTCTACTCCATACACAGGATTATTGCAGTAACCAGCCTCAAGATCATGTAGTTTTTTGGTTACAGTCATCTGGAAGAGATTATTATTCGAAGACAGGACGATCAGCTATACAAGTTTAGAGAAGGCGACTTCAAAAGACTTTGTCGACAAGACATTGAAGATATGTTACTTCTCCTTGTTCAAGATAATCTAACCAACCTCAACTTAGAAGAACGGTATGCACTGAATGTAGCTTTACGAATGTTCACTAGATTAATCGTCATTCAAGAACGCGTGGAAGATCTACAATTGGGAGTCGAAAGCTACCAGAAAAAAAATCAACCTCACAAAGCCAAACACATACCGTTCAGATCTCAAAAGAATGACTCCCTACACCGCTTATCCTGATATCCAAGGCATTATCTATAAAGATGAAATGAACAAAAATCCTTTGATGCGCACTGATGAACTTCATAAGTTTAGTGATGGCACACTCTTAAAAATATTGACCGAGGGATTGAGATGGATTACTTACCTAAGAGAAAATGGAGTAAACAAGACAAGCAAAGAGCTCGTGTGATGATTAAGGTTATCGATAAGAAGCTCAGAGATAGAAGATTGATGCGAAATTTGGAAAAGTTTGTTGGTGGAAGACCTTACAGGGGAGACCTACGGCTGCTGGAAAGGACCATATGATTTATCATATGATGTTCTCATATCTCAGGTCAAACCTCGTACATAATATACTTGTGAATACGTAAATAAGTAGTATAGACTTATGGTGATAATAAGGAGTGCTTGAGTACAAAGTTTTTAAGAATTTCTTAGTAAATTCAAAAAAATTCAAATTATTGTACTCAGCACTGTCTTATGTACCCTCAAATATTGAAGGGGAGCATTAAAATGTTCCAATTCTCGGCTTGATTAATAATTGGACATCCTTTCCCCAAAACCATGAATATTTGAATCAAATGATATCCAAAATATCAAGAGATTTGACATTTTTGATAAGGGGAGAAGATGTGATTAAAATATATGATTAAAAAATATGATTTTAAGATCTCAAGTGTACGCTATCCCATATATGTGCTAAACTCTTTCGATTATTCGATGCACATATATAAGGGGGAGCAAATGGTTACGTGTTGGCAGAAATGTGAAAGTACCAAAGACCGACCATTTAATTTACTGTATTGGAGTTATAAGGTGGTTAAGTTTAGGTATTCATTCCCATGATCCAGCCAGAACCGGAGGGATCTACCCAGGGATATTCCACTAGATAGTGTAGTGAGGAGGCTTGCCTCTTTCAATTCTCGTTTGCTTGTGTTTTTGTGATTTTCCAGGATTGTCCCGGATTTTTGAAGCCTCTCGTGCTCGCGGTTTTGTCCTTCGATCAATCGAGCTTCAAATCCTCAGCTTCATTTGGGAAATCCAATATCCTAATCCAATCGACTAACGTTTATCTTTAAGCATACTTAATAAATGGCTTAGGATTTACGTAGAGACCCTTTTTAAAACTTTGAGGACAATGTTTAATTCTAGTATTGGGGGGGGGGGATCAATCGATATGATCGTGCCTTGCCGATGCAATCGTTGTTTTCCACGAAAATCCCATTTTTACACCAAATTTCAAAAAAAAAAAAAAAAAATTTAAAATTTTTCAAAAAAAAATAAGAGTATTTGCCCAATTTGACTTTCCTGCTGTGTGTAAGAAAAAAAATAAGAAAAAATATGTTGGACTCGATCGAGCGTGTATGAGCATCTAGCTTGTTCCTAACGTTTAGGCTAAGCGTTCGCGAAAATTCGACGAAATAAAACGAAAAATGATAGTGTTATATATGAGTTTGAATGTTTAAACAAGGATTATTTGAAATCTTAAGAGCTCATGTATGTAATTAGTGGCTTTTTCTCTCCCATAAGCTCTTAACCTGACTAATAAAACGTTCTCTTTTTGGAATTAAAACTTAAATCAACAATTTTTTATGTATTATAATAGCAAAATTTAGTCTTAGTATCAAACTTATCTTGAATTTTTCAATAAAAATCTCTCTATTATAAATAAAATAAGTGAAAGAATGATGAAAAAAAAAAAAAATATAATAAAATATAAACAGGTGGGCTAAAAGTTTGCTGCATCTTGTCCGACTCACAACCTATGTTGCAAGCCATTTTAAAAGGTCAGAGGGTTACAATTGCATAAGTGTTTAATATTAAGTGTGAATTAATAAATAGAGACTCTTTTTGTTTAAATTTAAATATGCTTTTGACGGTATTGATTTTGACAATTTCTATTTTGAATAAGCTATGTTATACTGGAAACCTAAGAGTTTTTAAACCAGCCTAAGGTCCGTGAGTCCCTATAGTATTCTCTGTGGGGCTGATCAAAAACCTGGTCACTTAGCCGAAAGGGTTTTTTATTTTTTTTTGGGATGTGCTAGACGAAAGTCGCTACATGGGATGATCTCGCCTTCAAACTCATTATTCTCGGGTGGAACGTGAAACATAGAATTTTGCAAAACGTTGATCCATGGTTGAAATTTAAAATGGCACATTCACCTAATATATAATTGTCGGGAGTGAAAAGTTCACAAGTTGCAAATATGCGTAGTGTTAGCATCCTAACTGATATTTAGCGGAGATTTCGTTTTAAGCTTGGTTTGGAACGAGTGAAAAGTCAGAGACGATGAATTTATCCTTTTTAGGGGCATTCTCGGATCGAAATGCATCTTGTTCTATGATCCCTAAAGGTTATGAAAATAACGAAAGTCAAATAAGTTAGTTGCTAAAAAAAAATAAAAAAATAGGAAAGATACAAAAATATTAGTCGTAATAAGTGTATATCTTTAAAAATGGTAAAAATGGGGCTTTTCTAAACTCTTGATTCTTTAATTCCCCTCGATGAACACTTAGCTACTTTTTGAGGTAATTAGTCAAAGGGGATCAAGATTCTTAGTTTTCTAAGTGCTTACTTACAACATTGCGTGAGGACACGACAATATCTTAGTATGGGGGATTTTGGTATGTGTTTAATTACACATACATTTGACCACTAAACCGACCAACCGACTAAATGACCAAAAAAACGTACCAAAAATACATTGTATCTTTTATGTTTTGCACTTTATATTATGCAGGTAATTGATATCTCAAGAAACGGGAACAAAAACGAAGCCAGAAAACGACAAAATCGATCAAAGAGAACGAAATGGCGTAAAGAGAGTCAAAATCAAGCCAAGTCAAAAAGGTCAAATTCAACAAAGTCAACCCCGGGATGGAGGCATTGGATTAGCACCGAAAACCAAACCGAAAACCTAAACTAAAACTGCTGGCCAACTAGTGGGCCCACCCGTACCCACCTTGTGTGCCCGGGTCAGCCCACTACCATTATAAACCCCTTTTAAAATAACCAAACCCTTTTTAATAACCCACTAGCCCAAATCCTTATAACCCTTAAATCAATAACCGACCTAATTAACCAAGCCCAAAACCCCACCCAGAACACTTAACCTGTTATTCCATCACCGCTTTACACGTAAGTTCCTTTAATGAACTAAACGTGTAAACATTACAAACTACTACAAGACCAAAGTTTTATCACCCCACGTACTTACAACCTGCAATACAACAATTAACTTTCAGGGGTAAAATTGCCATAACCCCAAACATGACCCTGCAAATCAAATTAGCTGTTTAACAACCCCAATCCCGCCAAAATTAACTAGTACTATTCCTGTTTATCCTCTCCACCTTGTCGACCCTCACCTCACACCAGGACCACAACCCAGCTGGCATACACCTTGGCAATCCTAAAACCACCTATTGGACAAGGGAAAATACAAGAAATCAATAGACAAGATTGATGGGATTGGGCTCCAAGAAAGATGAAGGGCTGAGATTACTTTGTGCTTTCATCTCACACAACAAACACACTCTCGGATCACTCTCAGCAAAGAAACACAAGACCTAGAATCTTCATTAGCATATTATATATAGGACTCATTGTAAGCCTTCGGGTACGAAGTCTTTTTTTACCTAGTTATTTTTCAGCTTATTTTAGTCTTAAATTAGCTTAATGTATTTTTGTTTTTCCTTGTAATGTTTTAAATCAATGAAATTTGAAGTTTGGTTCTAAATCTGTTTTCAAGTTTTCAGCTCACTTTATGTTTTAAAAGCTCTTTATAAGCTCTCTCATAAGCTCACATAACTTGTTTTAAATCTTACTTAAGCTTCTGACTTAAGCACTATAAGTTTTTCAATAACTTATAGTGCCTAAGTCAACTTTTTAATCTAAAAAAAAATCACTCAAAAAGCTCTTGGATGATAAGCTTGAAATGGAAGGGCTTATGTTACTTACTGGCTTGTGTAAACAAGCCAGAGCTTGTTGATAAGCTCTATTGAGCATTTGTGTCCTTGTTTAAGCAAAGTACAAAAGTACACCCTCTTTTTCCATTTTTAGCTTATTTGTATTTTTAGCTTATCATTTGCTTAGTACTACTTATTATCTGCTTATATAGGCTTATTAATGATGTTTTATGCTTATTTAGCTTAGATTGTAGTTTAAATATTAAGTGTGCAAGTGTTTGATATAATCTGCCTTAAAATTGCCTGTTAAGTAGCATAATGGTGTAGCTTATCATCTTGGCTTATTGAGGTGTTAAAATTTGCTCATTGGGTTGGTTATAAGCTATTTATAATCTGGTCTTAAGGGTTTATTCATAGAAAATCAAGTTAATAAGTTAAAATTGGTAAAAACAGTTTTAAAGGGGTGTTTGGGTCAAAGGTTAAAGTGGGTCATTTTTTGGTATCAAAACCATTTTGGTTACTTGATGAACTTTGACAAGCACACTTTAGTGAATTTAATCAGTTTTCAAAAAGTTTTAAGGTCTTAAGTTTTGATTTGAGTCTTTGCTAAACTAGTCTTTGAAAACTGTCTTGATAAAACAGTGTCATTAGCTTAATTGGTTAAGGCCTTTTAAACTTGTTTTGAGTCTTGTTTTAGTGTAGTTTTTTAAGGTGTCTAATGCATTTTATTAGTCTCTTTTTGGTTTCCTTTAATATTTTGTTCAAAACACAATCATTCAAACCTGTCAAGCCACTTTTTATAGTACTTGTCCATTTTTCATTCTAAATTATCAGATCCTTAAACTTGTTCTTAGCTTTTTAATTTTAGAGCATAAGCTCATTTTAGGCCAAACTAAATCTGTTTTGACTTAGTTTTAAAGATTGAGCTATATTTTGGTAAGCCTTAATTAAAGGAAGATACCCCCCCCTTTTGCCTTTTGTCATTTGTTTTTGAAAACAACATCAATATCAGTATGAGTCTGATTGCAACCAACTTTTTTTTCTTAAGCCCTTTCATAGGCTTACCTTTGCTTCAAACCTCCATGATTGTTTAGCTGAAATTGTAGCTTATTGTTTTAAAGCTTTTTAGTGGCCAAGTGGCCATATTAGCCTAAGTTCCATTAAGCTGCTTATTTTTAAGCCCAAAAGTGCCCTTGTGGCTGTTTTGCTTGACAGATTCTTAATTTCCCAAATTGCTTAAGGCCTTATTTGTGCTTATCTGCTTATTTTCCTAGCTTATTTTTGCTTGTTCTTGCTAATTAGGTTAGTTTATGTCCATTTAGCTTATTTCTTTTAGTTTAGAGCTTATTTTAGTTTATTTGCAAATTTAGCTTAAAAATTCTAAGTGTTTTAGCTTTTTAAGTAATCTGTCATTCTAGTTTTGTTTTATGTTGCTTATTTAATGTCTTACAATGCTTATTAGGTGTAGTTAAGTTTCTCTCTTAGCTATCTTATCCTTTAATTAGCTTACAATGTGTTTAAAAGTGCTTAACAGTTTAGCATATCTAAGCCTTTAGTATAACATAACATTCTGATTTGCTTTTTGCTTATTTTGTCAGCTTATTTGAGAGATATAAAAAGATTGTTTTTTTTTAAAAAGTTGTTGTTTGTTGGCTTATTATATAAGCTGTATTAAAACTTTTCAAAAAAAAAAACCCAAAAATGGCCATGGGATTCGAACCCATGTTAATTTAGGCCTGGCAAGCATTCTAGTAAGTGTGTGTTAACCATTGTACTACATTACCTCATCCGTTAGCCTTTGCATGAAATATTATCTTAACATCTTTTTAAGCCCAATTTTCATTATTAAGTCGTAGCTTAATTTTGGCTTTTTAGATGAGAATAAGGGAAAAGTGCCGATTGAGATGGAGCTAGTACTGGAACAAACCCAACAAGGTACTAGTTATGAAGTCTCGGTAAGCGTTGAAGGGGCTGAAGAATTAAAAAGAAAAAGTTAAGATAAAGGGTGAAAAGAAAGAAGCCCTCCTTACACTTAGGTAGAAACCGGGTCAATACATCTGCTGTCAAGAATCACAAAGATGATTGCTAACATTGAAGACTGACATCATGGACCCAATGATGCAATGCACAACCCTCCCTGTCTACTCAGAATCTCTCAAAAGATTTATGTTTCATTTTTCACGGAGATTACACGCATTTCTATCAACTCTCTCACTCTGAGTTAGTTGGTATTGAAAATGTGGCAGTCTACTCCAGCCTCCGATCACTAAAACCAAAAGTGCACAATTGAGTCTAGAGCCAAAAGAGATCATTCATAAATCTCATTAGGACACTTGTCAAAATTATGCTTGCTATCTTACACAATGTGAATAACGAGAAATATATAAAGTGTCCTACGCATTATCCTTGTGATTTTGCCAGAACATCAGAGTGACACTCAAGTAATCACAATGAAGATGGAAATCCTGCTTGAGCCAACATCAAACAAGCTCATGGTAGGTGACTTGTGCGATTCTATATGAATCAAACTTGTGACAACTGGAAAGAAACGATGGTGCGATTCTTAATGAATCAAACTTTTTCCAGTATATGAATTAACGATTGATGATGAATTTTTGAAATGATTAACACTCTTGATGTGTCACAAAACTACTTTAGCAAGTGACACGTCGATTGATTTTTAAATCGATTTTTCCATTCAATCGGTGAGACTTCATTTTGCTGGTTCACTCATACTGTGTTGTCTACTTTGAGACACTCCGAAAATGAGAACGGCTAGTGCAGCTGCGAAACCCTGTCAAGGAGATTCTTTAGAATTCTACCTGATCACAGGCAGTATTTATACTGATCAACGGGGAACTGTGGTTATTGCAACCATATTCGACGAAGTGACAAAGACACTCTCATCCATATCTGTTGATTATCACTAACCTAAACCTGTAGGTACTCCCGACGATTGGTGCAGCTGATACCTGACAAGTCATGATTCATAGCCACATGCTCATACCCGACCGACAAATATAAAGACATCATGAAAGCTCAAGTACATGTTTCAAGACTTCCGCTACTCTGATACCGTACGTCCTACTTGAAGCGACGAAGTGTTAAAGTTAAAGAAACTCAAGAAATATGCATTATTAAAGCTTTTCAAGTTAACATATCAAGAAAGGTATGAGCATGTCGGTCCAAAAGTCACAAGTTCACAAGATGGCAAAGTTTACAAAAAGGCGAAAAGAGATTATGCTTGGTTGATGATCTCAAGATGCTCAAGATCACATATTCACACTCAAGTCAAGCTAAAGGAACAAGCTCAAGCCTAAAGTCAATGATCACTACTCCATATTCACAAGAAAATGAAAAAGAAAAAAGAAGTATGCGAGCACAAGAATGAAGACCTTCATAGTATGTTAGGTTTAAGCTTTTGTAAAATGGAATGACCTCCCTTAGGGGGAGATTGTTAGGAACACGAAAGTGTCGGTCACTTACATAGATATCATTAGATAGCTCGTTTAGTTATTTTTGGAAACTTACTAGGCTAGTTAGTCCAAGGCCCATGGAAAGCCCATGAAAGCCATGTCCATTAATCGGCCATAGGAGGTATTTAAACCCTTTTCATGCCATGGAAAGGGTGTTGGTTGTTCATTATTTCACACACTTAATGTATTTTTCTTTCATGTTTACTTTCTCTCTCTAAAGTATTCATCCAACCACTCTCTCTCTAGAAATACCTCTCTTTCCCTTATCTAGTATGTTATTAGATATTCTTCAGCGTTTGTTATTATTATGATCTCATATTGATTTCTTGTTTGTGTTATAAACCGTTGTGCTATCTAGTCTTGTTATGCTTGTTTATCACTTTTGATCATATATACAACTTAGTATAGGTCGAAAGACCCATTTTGTACTATCCGGTTTTGAAAACTTGTCTACGAGTTTTAAATATTTGGTTGGAGGAATCCGCTTAGATAATTTGATAAACAATGGGACTAATTGGTATTGTGCCAATTCTCTGAGAAATCATCTAATTAGAAAACACAAATCTTGAATCAATTAAACTAATTTGTGAAAACGCCATTTTGACAAAAACGGTTACTTTGTGTATTACAACTCAAGAACGCCAACTTGTTAAACTGAGATTATAATTATCACCATTGCTACTGAATAATATGAACTATCCGAGTAGTTATATTTCCTTATTATTGAATTTACTCACTGTCACTTATTTGCTATTTTGCTTGAAAAAGTTTATCATTATTTGTTTTGAATCTTTGATTATGCGAACATAAACAAGTCCATGTGATCTACCTGTTCTTACCTAAAAGATTATACTACATACGTGGGTTATACTTTACTCGTGTGTTGGTTTAAAACTTGGTAGAACTAGTATTATAAATTTAAAGCATTTACGACACATCAAAGTTTTTTGCGCCGTTGCCAGGGACTTTATTTTGTTCCATAATCATTTCTAAGTATTTAAAACAAATTATAATTACTTTTTCCTTTAAAACCATTGATATGCACACTTTCTATGACTTCTATTGCAGAAAGTGCGCCGCATAAACTTATAAGTGTGCCGCACTTACACCCAAAACCACGAACCCAATGTACTTTTCTACAAGTACGCCGCACTTTCTGCAAAACTCGACGTTTTTCCTAAAATGTCACTAGAACTTATTCTAAGAATAATCAAAAACCACCCAGAATCATCAAAAGCCACCCAGAACGAAAAACCCTCAACTCTCGATTATAAACACGACACACTTTTTATTAAGTACGCCTTACCTTACCCTCTTCGTAATGTTTTTCTCTTAAGACGTTACACTTTCCTCTGAATTTAAATCAAAATTACGTTTTTATAAATTCCCAGCTATTTTTATAAAATTTCTAAAAAATTCGAACCAAAGTACGCCGCACAAATTCTCTTGTGCGCCGCACTTATATGCTCAGAAAACAAGATTGATCTTTTCCGATTTCGATTTTGTTCTCTCACCCACCGTACCCCCTCCTAAATGGTTGACTTTGGATGCATACACGTGCTTACAACTCTGAACTTGTTACACCATTAGCCGAACCTGAAAGAACCTTAAACCAAAGACTTCGACGAAACAAAAGAGTCCATATCAAATGAAAGGACGAACGACCCAAAAACCCAAGAGAATTATACCCACCTATCATTGATCTAATTCATTTTCTATTCTTTCTCAAACTTCTTGAATTCTATGATCCCATGGTTAATCCCGATGATGAACCCATGTGGGCAGCCGACCGTCTTGTCGTCCTGACTCCTGGTCCGGCAAGCAAAATACCTGTAACTGCCAATGAATTTACAGTCAAAGGTAACCATTTGACCCTTGTCAAAGGAAACCAATTTGATGGTCGCAATAAAACTAATCCTCATAAACATATTCACGCATTTCTTAGGGTATGTGACATGTTCAAATACGGAGCAACCGAAAACGAAGCCATCCGAATTATGATGTTTCCCATATCACTCACGGGTGAAGCAAAAACTTGGTTGGATGAACTTAACGAAGGAACTATTAGAATCTGGGAAAGGAACATATTAGTATTGGGATGTCACTTCGATATCCGCTTTTTATATGCAGGATTTTCCCCCCCCAACTCTTGTTGATCGCTTATCATAGAGAAATCTATGATTTTTCCCAACAAATCGAAAGTGAAACTCTAACCGTATGCAAGGGCTTTGCATGAAGATATTAATAAGAAATTATCATAGACACAATCTATCAAAAGGCAACACAATTAAAATCTTCTATCATGGTCTTGATGAAACAACTCAAGAAGCTCTCAGTGCCGCAACATGAGGCATCTTTCTTTATAAAACCCCAAATCAAGCCTACCAACTTCTCGAAGACAAAGTCTTACTCAAACTTGACTGGGCTAAAAAACAAAAACCAAAAAATCCTATTCGTAAAACTATAGCTTTCGTCGATGAAGGCAGCAGTAATTATGATACTGACAAAATTATGGTAAGAATGGATGACATGGCCTTAAAAATGGATGCTCAGTACAAAGAAATAAAATCTCGTTTTGAATGCAATAATTGCAGAGGTAATCACTTAACCGTAGATTGTAACGATGATGACACACCCATGCCTCGCGAAGAAGAAGCAAAATTTATGCAAACATTTCGACGTACTCGTTTTTACAATGATTATCGCGACCGTGATTCAAATCGTGATAAATGGCCTTCAAGCGGAAGATCTGATTACAACCGAGATTACTACTGACCAAATACCGATGATAAACCCGACCTCCAAAAACAATTAAGCGATTTTATAAAAGCTCATCAATTAACTAATCTTTTCGTCAAAGAAACATCCTTGGACCTCAAAACCAAATTAGAAGCAACAACCAAAAACCACCAAGCCTCAATCCAGAACTTAGAAGCAAAATTTGACAGACATGCTGACAAGCAATCTGCTCGATCTTCTGGATCTCTTCCAAGCAATACCCAACCAAACCCTAGAGGTAGCTCATCTAAGCCTTACCAACCACCTCAAACTTGAAACGAGCATGTAAATGACATATGCATAAGAAGTGGTAGGTCCTATGACCCACCCACCAACCCAAATGATTCTCAAAACCCAAAAGATTCTCCAACTCCTATTGATTTCAATAGTGATGACGAAGACGAAGAACAAACACCTCAACCTCAAACACCAAAACCAAATAAAGAAGCACATACTCCCAAACCATACAAACCAAGAATCCCATACCCTCAACTCCTTAGAAAAAAATGGAAGCACAATACGGAAAATTCCTTGATATGATTCGTGTTGTTCGAATCAATGTGCCTCTTGTCGATGTCTTAGCAGGAATGTTAAACTATGGCAAATTTCTCAAAGAACTTGTTAGAAACAAACACAAGTTGGAACAATTCTCTTCAACTTTTCTTAGCGATGAAAGTTCCGCTATCATTCAAAACAAAGTTCCACCCAAACTTGGAGACCCCAAAAGTTTCCTTATTCCATGTACCTTCAGCAAAAAAAATTCTTGCAACGCCTTAGCCGATCTTGGCGCTAGCATCAATCTTATGCCATATTCTCTCTATGCTAAATTGTCTCTCGAAACTCTCAAACTAACTAAAATGAGCGTATGATTAGCGTACTGATCATTCTAATACCCTATTGGAATTGCTGAAAATATGCTAGTCGAAGTTGGTAATTCACTTTTCTAGTAGATTTCGTTATTCTCCAAATGGAGGAAGATAACAAAGTTCCTCTTATCCTAAGAAGACCTTTCCTACATACCATAGACGTAGCAATTCGCGTAATACAAAAACAAATCAATCTTGGAGTTGGCTCAGAACGTATGGTATTTTCAATCGATTAAGCAATTAAACATTCTTATTCAAATTATGATACATGTTTTAGCATTGATGTCATTGATGAAATCTTAGAAGAATATTTTGACTCTTTACTCAATGAAGGAAGCAAAATCCTTTATTCTATCGAAGGAACTCCCCTCGAAGATAAAATCTTTGCCAAATTCGATGAATTCATAGCCATGAATATCGAAGAAAACACTAAACCCAAAATCAATGAAAAATAACTTTTGAAAAAATCACATTCGATATCGACTATAAAATCAAGAAATCCTTATAATTAAAAGCACGAAAGTTATATACTAGCACCTCACATAAGTGTTTAGATTCTCTCTTTCTCTCAGGTGTGTAATGAATTATAACAATATAGGAAATGGAAAATTAACACTCATTACCTGTCATAGCATACAAATTACCATAGGCTTGCTAAATGGTCAAAAATCTCCACCGCTAGGCGTAAGTACTAGAAATTACTATCAAAGAGGTCTTTTAAAGGGTTGTGATGTTCGGGTGTAATAATGGAAACGGATGGGATATATTTAGGTGGATTTGCGATGATGGTGAGTTAATTAAATACAAGAATACATGCTGAGGCTTTGTTAAGCCAAGACTTGACCATTCTAGGACTAAGATATACGAACTAAGACATACAAACTCTACATCAAACTCTTTATTTTTCTTTTCTATTTTTCTCTTTTTTTTAAATAAACATAATACAAAACTTGGGGTTTATAAACACACCCCTACACTTGAATTTTTGCTATCTCATTACAATTAATTAATTACAGACCCGAATTGAGGGGATCAACAAAACATGGAGTGTATTGAGCACCAATGGGGCTAATAGATGACTTCTTCCCCAATTCTACATAAGATAAAAGCTACCATGATTCCCAATCATCCCAAAAATGTATACACTGATAAATGACTCGACTTAGCAACTATGTACTCCTGCAATAATTAACTGGGTTTACAATGATGATAACAATAATGTACTAAAAATGAGTACATACAAGGAAGGCTAAGGCGATTTGGGTGTAACAAATGGGTATGGGTGTAAACAATGCTCTTCATTAATAATCTGGAATCCACTAAAAGATTACGAAAACCGTAAAAAGGATAGGCTCAAATGGGTGTACTAGGGGAGTCCTGCACTAAAAATGAGTGCATGGCAAGGGTGTGGGATAGTTATATGATCGAGGGGACCATAATAACAAATACAAGTTTAAAACGGGGTTAATCCTAGTGCCTCTTATCATTTAGCAAATCTTAATTCTCACCATGCGGTCTCGGAATGAATCACAAAAACAAGTTCTATAATTTAATTACCGGTACACTCTCATATAGTTTTAACCGATACCAATGCTCTAAAAAAGGCGAAAAAATCACACATGCATGATCAAATCCATGAACGCGACACATGCAATTGCTTAGTCCTTAACTCGAGAAAGCTAATGGTAGAACTATCTTAGGTATCAAAGATAGATACCTGAATTCCAAAAGATCTAAAGGCGAACATCACATTTTGGGGGTAGAATTTTTTAGTGGTAGGGTTTTTTTGTGCTAGTCATATAATTTCTATCCATGAGACGCTAATAATACTCAGTTTTCGTCGGTATGTGTCATAAAAGAATTTAAATTTGGGTCAAGATTACCGTCTACGCTATGTTTTGATATATTACACATCATTTTAATGACAAGGCAAATGGCAATTGAAAGAATAGTTTCTAAGGCTTATTTTCCCCTACACTTATTTTGAACATTATCCCCAATGTTCTTAAAAGTTCATGTAAACGAATAAAGGGAAAAGTCTTAATACAAATAATGCCTAAAAACGTTATTTAATTTTTCGACTCCTCTACGTTTTGAAGATGACAAAATGTAAAAACGTCTATGATAAAAATAAACATTTACGCGTTATTAATCGTAAATTTCCATTTCAACGTAAATTACTTAAGGTATGAATAAACAAATCATTAAACATGATTAGTGATCAAGAAAACATTTTTTTTAACCATTATATTTCTACAAAGGTATTTTTACAAAAAAAAATACAAAATATTTTTATTAATAAAAGAAATGTTTATTTAATTATAAAAAATTGAAATTGGGTTCCCCCCCCCCCCCCCAAATAGAATGTTCTATACCAGTTTCAACATTCCCCACTAAAAGACAAAAATAAGAACGTCTACCTAGGGGCGGCCCCTTGATAGGCAGGACGGCCCCCAAATTTATCTGGGACCGCCGAGATCGCTCACATGAGACGTTGCCCAGTCTTGGCTATAAATACTGCATTATTCCCTGCAGTTTTTCAGACCTCTTATCATGAATTTTTCAGATCTCTTTCTCTCTCTAAAACCTTCTTTCTCTCTTTAAATCTCTTGATCACTAACATAGTTTAATCTTGTTTCAAGTGATCCAATCTCATCTTCTACCTTCTTCCTTCCTCTATCAAGTGCAAGAGAAGAACACTCGTATTCGCCAAAAAACGAAGTGTTATAGATTAGTGATTTCTTCTATCTTCTTCTAAGATCCAAATAGTTTCCACAAAAAGAAAAAGACGAAAGAAACAAGTACTCCCTTGGGTTGCTCAATAATGGAGAAGAAACATATGATAACTGGCTAAATCTTCATCCAAGATTCATCCACATGAAACTCCTAAGAACTCACTGTCCTCCGAGGCTTCATCTATTTTCAAACATCACTCCGACATCCAACTAAATCTCGGGACGAGATTTCTTTTAAGGTTGGGAGACTATAACAACCCACAATTTTCATCAATGTAATTATCCATCTATTAAATTAGATACAATTGTCATCAATGTAATATCTACTTATTAAATTAAGTACAACCATTTTCACGGGAATATTTTTGCTTTATTCCACCTATTATGCAACGTAACTTGCATAACCTAAGTAAACGAGCTCACGCAACCTACCTATGCCAATTTCATCAACGTTTATAGCCAGTAAACGTTATAATATGTCAAGCAATATGTTTTAAACTCTATTTTATCATACGTTATCTATTTAACGTACTTTTCAAAACGTTATTACAAAACGGATTTCAAACGTTAACGTTTATATCAACACCCTAATTATATGAAATGTTTACATATAAAGTGAATGTTCAAGCTTGCAAGGCATGTGTACAAGTGTACAATGCATAACTTTTGAATATTAATTCCCTCCAAAACCAATGTACAACTCCCTAAAGCTCAAAGTACAAGTTAAACATGCATAGAATTCAAACTAGGTCATTTTCCCTCCAAAATCATGTTTATTTCTTACCACCACTTTAACACAAGTTACAACACTTAAAGCACAACTTCTAAACCAAGAAACTAAACCCTAAATCATTCTAAAACCCTAATCTTAACCCTAAACCCTAAACAAAACCCTAATTCTAACCTAAACCTAGACGAAAACCCTAAACACCTAAAACTAGTTCTAACCTAAAAATCAAGCACCTCAAGCACCTCAAGTAGCTCCATGAATCACCTCCTTGCACCCTAGCTATTACTTGGTCACTACTCTACAGCACCTTGGCCACCACTCCACTTAACTTGGTCACCACTCCAAGTAAACTTGGGCAATACTCTTTTCTTTACACTATATATACACGCATACATACATACACTTTCAATTCACCATCAAAACTTCATACTACCTTAAAATCATATTCTAGCCATGCCATAGAAGAGAAGAAAGAAGGTTTAAGCTAAGTAGAAGCCAAGATTTAAGAAGAAAGAAGTCTTTGATTCATAACTTAAAGTGTTTGACCCATTTCATCAATTTCGACCCATTCAAGCTTTTGTAAGTCTTCACCTTGTTCTATAAACTCTTGTATTGTTTTAGATTATACATCAGCTCCTATACATCCTTATGATCTCATGAAATCAGCCCTTAAACCCTAAAGCTTACTCATTTGGTTTTCCTAAACCAAACGCACTCTAAAAACCCTAAAAAGCTCTTTTCGTGTATCTAACAAGCTATAAGCCATAAGCTGTTATAATAAGCTATTTCAATAAGCTCATTTATCATTTCTATAAGCTTGAAAACTAATCTTAAAGCCTTAAACCCATCGGGTTAATCATTTTAAACCAAACGAACCCATTTTGGATTTTTAAGCTCACAAGCTCTTTTCATAAGCTATAAGCTCATAAAAGTTACTTATTTTAGCTTATAGTAATAAGCTATAACCTGCAAAATTGATTTCTAAATCAAAAATATCAATATTATGGTTTTTCGACTTAATTCGCAATTGTTTTCATGCAAAGGGGTATATATTGTAAATTCTTGAAACATATAACTAGAGGGGCTGAAAATGTAATTATCCTAAAGTTAAACTTCAGGGGTTGTTTTGTCATACTTGAAAGTTAAAGGTTTAATGTTTTAAAAATATAATTAAAGGGTTAATTTTGTAAATATATATATCAAGGGTATATATTGTCATTTTCATATTCTCAAGGGTATAAAATGTAATATTTTTATATTAATTATAAAAATATATTTAAATATTATAAGACTCGATTTTATTAAAACCTGACACATTTGTCGTTATCATTCGTCGATCGAAACACTATAAAATCAATTATGTTATATATTTAACATAATGTATCATCTGCTAGCTTTTGAAGAAACTTAAAAAGATAAAACCTTATCATTTAATCTATAATGTATCACGTTACTAGGGAGTTTCATGTGAGGGATTTCATTTGGGTAGACGTTTTGACGAGTTGCTGGATTTACGATTTAAAGTGTTCTAGCTCCTCAAACGTTTACTACATGACCTCTGGATTATGATAGCCCGAACAGTGATACGATATTTTCACAAGTTATCAAACCAAAAAACCGTTAAACTTTATGAAATAAAGTTTGTAATATCAACAATCGAACTAAGACTTGACATATTACCCCTAGGTTGCATGACGAGGCTGTTTACTCTCATTTGAATTAAATTTCAAATCAATCAACTACCTTGATAAGGTGAGTTCATAGTCCCACCTTTACATGTTTTCTAAATCCCGTGAGGAGATACATGCTATAAACCATGAATACATGTGTTTTCCAACTGTATGCTATCCTGATATATTATTGCCTAAGTTTGCTTTCACTGCCAATATTTCTTAATCATGAACCATTAGTCACTTGCGAGTGAACGTGAATATTGTGGATAGATCTATTGGGGGTGACGACTCCCGTTGGTGTACCCGTACATGGGGTAACCAAACGCACTATATTTGAGAACAAAGGATAACTTTGGCAAGTTACCTTTCCTTAAGGACAGTTGTTCCTTCAAGTCGTTAAATTGACTTCGGATGTTAATGTTTGGTTGCATGAGCTTAGGGCAATAATACTGTTTTCCATGATAATTGTATTCGTTGCAATTATTACCACTTGTGATGACTTGTATTCAACTATTACATTGCAAACACTGTGAATATCACTCAACCTTTGTGTTGATCCTTTTAGCATGTTTATCTCAGGTAATTGAGCAAACTATGGCATGGAGTGGCATTGGACATGAGGACGTCCAAACCTGTTATCATTCAACTTTATGTTTAGAAATGTATTTTGGGACCTCTTTTGTAAAAACTCTGATGAATAATGAATGATAACTTATCTTTCAAAAACATCTCTTTTAAGTCGTTTTCTATTATTGTGACTATGATTCATGAAGTAATACCCCAGATTAACTTTCGCTGCTGTCAAATAAGGGGGTGTTACAGATTGGTAGCAAGAGCTGCGCTTATAGAAAACAAGGTTTAAACCTTAACTATAACTACTTTTTCCATCCAAGAAAGTCCTCCGTGCCACTGCATTTCCCGAATAGTATGTAAAAGATACATAACTATTAGATTATTATATAAATAACTTATGTTATTTACACTGGCTATTACAGAAATATGTCTTCAAACACTCCCGACTATATCTACCCTATTATCGTCCCATATGATTTCGATGTTGAGGATGCCTTTTCCTCTACAAACACTCCTGACTATACCCCGGTTTCACCAGACTATTCCCTAGCTTCACCGGGAAACACCTCTCCTGATCCTTCAGATGATTTATCTAAGTATCTTTTGGCCTCACTAGCCATCTCACCTTTCCATGATGATCCGTATATGAAGGTCATGCAAGCATATAATGCTACTATTAATGAATTACCTATTCCTCTGCCATAAGCTCCTATTGCCCCACCAATTATTTTGCCTCCATCTTCAGTGTTACCAATGTTTGGTCCCTAAGATTTCTTTCTTCCTGAAGAGATTTTACCACCTTAGAAATGAGCCCGTTTCCTATCACCCTCCTCTACTAATTTCTCAACCCCATCTTAGGTATTTGAGATTGGAGAGAGTTCTCATAAGATGCATCTAAGGTATGAATATAGCAATTATTAAACGTAGTTAATGATCAAAGAAAAATATATCATTTGCAATAAACCCTTTCTAATGCAAATAGTTAAGTTAACACATGATTAATTATTAAGGCTTAGTTTCAATTAATATGATAGAACGTATTAACGACGTTGTCGAAATAATATAAAGTATATCCGTTTAGATAATAAAATTACTTTATGGGAAAATAATAGTCTATCTTTTCGAGTGTCGTATCCCGACGAGAGATGAATTTGAAATCCACAAAAGCGTTTTGTTTGATGCTTGAATATCGAATATTTTTGTTTTTGGTTTTCAACTAAAAAATTAATAAACTATAGAAAAACTAGATAGCAAATAGCAAGCAATTAAACGAAGAACGCCAATTTACTTAACAAGCATAAAATTAACTACTCGCTACTCATAATGATCAAACAAATAAAGCTAAACATTTTAAAATAAGCTACACTAATGAATTGAAAAAGGATAGAAAATTAGACCGAATTGAAGAGCCGCAAATAAACGAAAACCACCCAATTTAATAAGCTAAAGAAAATAATCAAATTCTTTCTAGCTTACTAAATCCTTAAGCTTCGCGCCTCATGAGTTGACCGGTACCAAAATCACAAAATACACAAACAAAACTATTAAATTTAACACATTATTATTCTTTTAGTAAATTGCAAAGTCTGATCTAACAGGCCCAAACAAACGCAGGCTTATAAATTCTACAAACTTAACCTAAAACAAAACGTGGCCCAATAGGCCCAAGATCTAAACCAATAGTCCAAAACGCAGGCCCAGGTTAAATTTCCACAAACCAAACGCATCCAGTTGACAAAAATCAAATGAGAAACTAGCTTATCTATTTTAATTATCTCTAATAAGCTAAAGCTCGAATCAAATAAGATCACACGAATAAGCTAACATACTAATAAGCTTCAACACAAAAATAAGCCACGATTTTACTTAAACGAACAACTAAAAGCAATGAGCACAAGCTACTAGCAAATCTAAAACGAGATTAATAACTATCAAGCACTTACAAATAAGCAATCTCAATAAGCCAGAATCACCATGAATTCTAGATGAGCAATTTTAATAACTAAATAAGCACTTAGAACTAGTAACTCTTTAAAACCAAGGCAATAAGCTCAATGATTTTAAGCTAAAACAAGATTTAAGCTAAATCTACTATATAAGCCAATACAAAAACGATAATAGCACTAAGTAAGCAACGAAAACAGCAACAAATGATTTTTATAAGCTAAAAGCATTCGAACTTCTCAAATAGCAAAACAAATAAGCCAATAAGCTAAAGAAAACTTGTCAAGATGATATAAGCTCAAATGAAATGAAATAAGCTATTTGGAAGCTTATTTTATCAGATGATAAGAGCTTCTAATAACTCAAAAACAAATTAAGCACGACAATAGGCTATATCTGAGCTTATTAGAGCTTATTATTCGAAGAGTCTTAAAAACTAATAAGAATGATTCAAATAAGCTTTAAAGAGCTTATAGGAATCGATCTTTCAGCTTTTAAGGAGCTTTGAGACTAATAAGCTAAGAGAATGAACTTGAAAACACAGCTTATTTAATAAGCTAATCATGTAAAAAGGAAAAAGAAAAAATAAACTTACATAATAAGCAAACCACAAATTACAATAAGCTTCAAACCATTTTTATTACAAAATCTGAATAATCTTGCGAAATAAGCTGAGTACAATAAGCCAGAAATGAGAAATAAGCTAATCCTAAACAATAATAAGCTAAAAACTAAAAAGCTAAACTAAAACTAAATTTTCCTAATGAGGTGAATTGAGGGGAGGCGAGTGTGTATTTATAGGGGGTGAAGGGGTGAAATTGTAAATTGGCCTCCAATCATTAGGGAATTATTATCCAATCATTGCCCAGGATCCAATGCCACACGGATTCAAAGACTGATCCACCGGTAGTATCATGACACGTGACCTTATACAAATCTTCATTCGTACGCATGCAATTCAGTCCATTTGATTTGTTATCTTTTGAATTGCAATGCAACAAATTTATAAAGCATATTCCCATGCCACGTATCCTCGTCTCATTCGCTGAAGCAATAGTAGTGCGCCCTCGCGTGTTTCTTGGGATTTAATTTAGCCTGCACGTGAGGCTTATGCCACCATACTCCAACTTGTAATACAGATTATTATCTTGGGCTAAAACACAAATGGGCTTTAGCTTTATTAGTTGGGCTATGTTAATAATGGGCTGGCCCGGCCCATAAAATAGGTTATGGGCTGGCCCAATACTATCCGAGGGAACCGTTAGACTCATAATCTCGCGCTCTCTCTAGTGGCATGCTTGGGGAATTTTCACGACTTCATCTTGATCTTGATTATTGAGCACTCTTGATTGAACCGAACCTGTAAATACCTGTTTTTGCACCGTTTTCAATCTGTTTTACTTGCAAGACATAAAAATACCAAACAAGCATATATGTACGATAATTATCCATATTTTAGTATTTTTAGTCCAATTAATAGTGTTTTAAGGGGTAAAAGGGATGTGTGTTTTAGCACACATCATTAATCATGTAAGACAAAATAAGATTAACCATAAGTGGAAACAATCTTTCTAAATCTTCCCAAATCTAGAAAATCTTTCTTTATTGGTGATAAGAAATATTTTGTTCTAGAAGAATCAAATAAACTAGTTTTAATAAGTACAAAATAATATTTTGTACAAATTTGAGGTTAATCATAAAATGACAAATAGTTGTCCCAGCGCCACCAACGGATCCACCAAATACATAGGACGGATCCAGCAATAGGTGGATCCGTGGGTCGCATGGCACAGCTATCTGGGACATCATTTGAATTCAAAGGCTTGCCTATAAATAGCAACCTTAAGCTTTTATTTTAAACAACTCTTGAAAAATATTTTTCACACTCATCTTTTATCTTTTATATTCTTTGATCATTATACTTGTTACATAATCTATTACAAGTGATCAACTCATTCCACTTTTTAGTGAAGAACACTCAAGAAGACGTCAAGCTTCAAGTGTTAATAGTTTAGTTGTGTCATCACGTTGTGATAATCATTCATCTTGTATATCTTGTATTGTGTGTTGTGTGTATCATATGTGTATGATAGGTTAGTATTTAGGCCTCAAAATACATAGTGTGTTAGATTGGTTCTATCTCGAAGTAGAACTCGGTATTTAGCTTAGTACCGGAAAAAGTGTAAGCGACATGTACGGTTTTCTCCGCCTAAAGGGAGCTTGTTGACATAGTGAAGATAACTCTCAAGTTGGGTACTTGGGGAGTGGAGTAGGGCGAAGAGGAGCTTCGTAGCCGAACCACTATAAATCATTGTGTCATCGGTTTGATCTTTCTTATCTTTACTTGTTCATATTTCGTAGATTACTTATTTACTTATTGCATCGCTATCATATACACTTGTGTATATCTCTTGAGTTCATATAAGTCGACAATCTAAGTTTTAATTTTAAAACGGTAAAAACTATTTAACCCACCTTCTAGTTTCCACAGTATGTCTTTGCATATTGTGCGCTTGTATGTTTTATGCATTATTACAGTCTTCTACAATATTCTGAGTCGAATACTGAATACGGCGACTCTAAACATCCATATGGCATATTCATATTACTAAATACGGCGTATTAGTCTATTTAACCGTCTTTTTTCCTAGTTGTTTTATTACACGTTAAAATGGACGACCCCAACATTACTATGGAAGAGTATATCAGGGTTGAGGAAGAAAAAGCTCGTAGACGTGGTAAGGTGTATAACTGGGAAACTGCTACGTACGGTAAGATCTGGTATGATGAAGACATTTATGATCTCAGATCTGTTGAAACTGAATTCCCAACTATAATCTTTGATATCGCATTAACATCTAAAGTTACGCTCTCCTGTGAACCCATGGTAAGTCCTCTTAACAATAATAAAATTGACTTTAGAATATCGTTTGATGAATCCGATGATGAAGATGACACGGTAATTTATGATAAAAATTCTTTTTTCTTATAAAATAATTTCTGGCGACAATTTGAAAACAGATTCGGAAAATGATAATGAAAAAGTCAATATGCCTTCATCCGAACCTACGGTCAGTTATTTTAATGATTTAGACTACTTTAAAGATTTTGAGAATGAATTTCCAGCCATTGTTTACAATGATGCTCAAACGTCTAAATTAGATTTCTTAACTGAACCTGCTGTAAGTCCTAAATATATCGATGAATTTAATTTGAAAGGTGAAACGATATTGTCTGAATGTGATGAAGAGGAACAAAATGTTTTATACTTTAATGATTTATTTCCTCTTACGTAATTTATCCCGATGATTTAAAATCGGATACGGACAATGATAATGATAAAATCGATATTGAGCAACCTTTGAGGGATATGTCTGTCATACCATTACCTAATGTAATAAATGTCAATGCACAAGGGTTAAATAAGCTTTTGGAAACAAGTCATGATACATCTAATAAATTTTTTAAAACTGAAACTTTTATCAAGAAACTAAATGTTAATATCATGACTTGTAATTTTCTTAACAAAGGGACGCCAATAAATCGTATCAAGAATTTATATGTGCCATTTGGCATCCCGTTCGACCCTAAGTTGTTTTATAAGGATGAGATTAAATTGAGGCAAGTCTAACTTAAAGACTTTTCTGTAAACAAAAGTGCTTGCCGGGAGACAACCAAAATGTAATTTTCAATTTTTATCGAGTCTGTCTTTCCAGATTGTCTATACGGAGTATCCAAACCCCATGGATATGGCGTATTTACTATATGGACGTTATCCAGTCTTTGATTTTTGCACTTTTTAAACTTTATTGTCAATTTAGCCTATACGGCGTATTCAAATAAATGAATACTGCGTATTAGTCGACTGAACCGTACTTAGGATTTTTATATACAGGTTTCAATACGGCGTATCCTGGGGTATGGATACGACGTATTGACTCCCTGTACACTATTTATATTTGTTTTCATGTATATTAACCATTGTAAACCCGAGATAGAATTGCAGGTTGTTTTCTAAATCTTTATGCAAGACCTTGCTGTAATGAAATCAACTTATTGGTGATGGTATACTTTGGAAAAGACATGTGTTGAACCCGTACGGGCATTCTGACGCATCTTCAACACACTTTTGCTCAAGAACTCAAATTGGAGAATCATCCTGAGCAAAATATCAAAGGAGTTCCTCGTTCTAATTCTATTTCCCATTTTCTTTAATTGTTTTATCTATCAACGAGGACGTTATATAATTTAAGTGGGGGGATGGAGAATTAGAATGCCTACTTGTCCTTCTTTTTACAAATAACATGCTATATGTTTAAAACTATGCCAAATTAAAAAAAATAGCATACTTTTATAAAAATTGCTAGTTACATGACCTCGCGCACAATAACCCTTAATGACAAATTGTGAGAATTAAGCCTATTCTGTTTCCAAACCTTTACAAAAAAATTCCACAAAATTATGAGTGTGCCAGTGATGTAGTGGACTTTAGAACTTGGCTTGGTATATCACTCGAGACTATAATGATGAGTACTATAGATTTAGATGGAGTAATACGTTTAACTGGTAAATTTCTAGGAATACACCAAAACGCCTATATGTTGTAATATTAACTAACCACAATGGTTAGTTAACCCCCGTATAACCCTTTGTTTACTCTCACTATAAGAGTAAAGATACCCCTAGAAAAACATGTTGAGCCATTCTTGTCTTTTTCACACCAAATGTTTATTTTGTTACACCTTTACACCTTAGCCTACCCTGTAGATTAAGCCTATTTAATCAAAGTTGCTAGTTGCTTTTGTGTAAAGTTTTGTATTTCCTATGTCAAAGTGAAATTTTCTATCTCCGGTTAGGTCGAGAAATTGCACAATGCAATGGGAATGTAGAAGTATGTAGCTCGTGTATTTTGCTACTTTCGCAATTATGTTTCATGTCCGAAGATGAAGTGTTTAAAGAAAAATTATCCGGATGAATTATGATGGTGAAGACGGTGAAAATACATCGATATTCGTATTGTTATGTTATTAAAAAAATGGAAAAATAGAAAATTGCAGCAAAAAAAAAGAAGGAAAGTTTGATAGTCGGTTCATTAAACTTAAACCAATAAATTACTTGGAGGATCGATTATTCGTTGATATGTGGTAAAAATCAATGATGCAAAGTTTTGTATAAAAGAGGTCGATATCACCACTTGTATTGCAAAAGTACGTATAAGTAGGGATGATTGGGAAGTTGACCGTTATGGGAACGCCAACTTAGGTTGTCTTTGTCATTCTATGATCAAGACGTTTGTGTATATATTTTTGAGTCTTTATCATGGAACGGTCAGGAAAGTTATTAGCAGCTATATACCTTATTTGTTCAGGCTTAATCTATTTGTTTTGTGAATTTTATTTAACAACAATTTACTTCCCTTTCCTAACAACTAACCTTAGGTTTTACTCGAACGAGGATGTGATCGAGTCATACATGTCTATTCTGTCGTTACGGCCATGTATGTGTGATTCAGCTACCTTGTTGGTTTATTACTTTTGGTGAAAGTTAGAAGATCCATATCCTATATCATTCTTCATCCTAACCCTTGGTTAAACTCGAATGAGAACGTGATCGAATTATACATGTCTATTCTGTCATTACGGCTATGTATGTATGATTCAGCTGCCTTCTTAGTGTGGTACTTTTGGTGAATGATTGTTAGAATGATCAACCTTAAGCCTACTAACCCAATTTACCTTTTTGCCTTGTTACTCTTTAGCTCTAGTAGTGGAGATGTGTATCCTTTCCAAGCATATGATAGAAAACTAATCACGACTGAGTAATTGAGCGTACCTATTAAATGTTACCACCTAGATTAGTTGAGTGATCTGAGTGTTTTCATTTCCCATATTTTGTGAGGTGCTTGGTCTTGTACAGGTGATTAGATGAAAGAATTCTTAAAGGAAAAATCCTTAATTCAGTTGGGATACATTTTCAATAAATTTCTAAAGTCTACGTGAGGACAAGTAGGATTCAAGTGGGGGGATATTGGACGACATCAAATAACGTTACTTTTATAGTATCATTTATCCCAAGTAAGTTACCCACTTTTATATAATTATTGCAAGAATTGTTACTTAATTGCTTAAAGTTGTTAATTGCAGTAATTATGAAGAACATTGTGAAGAGAAGCTAAAAGGCGCACATTTTGAAGCTTAAATGATGATATTTGAAGATTGCTTAATTCTGACCACATACGCCGTATCCAGTAAAGAGGATACGGCATATCTGCGCCTGAACTTCACAAGAAAACGCATACGTTCAATACCCAATACGGCGTATCCTACTAAATACATACACCGTATCCAGCTGGTCAAACAATCAAAGTTCCTGCAATTAATGTGATTGAAGACAGTTTTTATTGATTGATTTTAAACGTAGCGCGCACTCCAAACAATTCACCCAATACGCCATATTGACCTCACTCAATACGGCGTATCTACTTATTTTTAGAGACTATAAATAGAAGACTCAAAAATGAGTTCTCAGTGTGCAAAATCATATTCTCTATACCATAAACATAAAAGTCGATTTTTTGAAGAGACAAAGAGCAACCAAGGTCAAGCATCAAAACTAATTCCATAGAAGACACCGTGTAATTTCTATACTCTTTTAATCATTTAATTTTTGGTATAGTTCATTAACTCGGTTAGTTTACCTTGGTTGTTTGATTATACTTGTATTATTACAATGGTTATGGGCTAATACCCTCGAGTATTAGCCATTTTAATGAAGATTCAATGTTTGGTTTATTTAATCCCGATTGCTTAATTTATCATTGAATGTTTAATTATGTTTATCACCTCATACTTGTTTATGTGCTTGCATATGCGATCCATCGTTCAACTGGGTCTAGTGAGACTGACCAAGTGATCTAGATACTGGGATAGCTCTCTATATCGCGTTTTATATATCTAGACCAATAGGATCACAAATAATGTCCTATCTTTGCCTATATATTAGTGAGCTTAGTTGGCCTGGCAGGTGACCCTTGGATCAATAAGTACGTTCTTAATCATTGGTAAAGACTTGGACAGTGGACTACCAGTATATAAAATGCCGTCAAGTAGTAAGGGGGTAAAGTCCTGATGGGTTAGGGTTTAACAAGATCACAATTGCTTTAATCTCTAAGATATATTATAATTAAACTAAAAGGATACTTTATGCGGGTGCGTTAATTGTGACAGGATTCAACGTATTTAGGTCTTAGGAAGAAGTACCGCCTAAGTCTTAAGAATGATATGCCGCCTCGAGATAAGCAATCATTGCACTAAACAAACAAACCAACGTTTAATCGAATTTAATATAGCTAATACTGTTTTTTATCATTTGGCTTGACCGCTTTTTTATCTTCTGATTATCTTCTTGTGTGATTATTGTGTATTGAATTGATTTTTGTCACCACCAAACCTGTGCCAGTCTCTCAAGCTGAAACCCCCCCTTATCATTAGAACTAGGTTTAGCATAGGTTTATCAATAACATAGAATTAACTAGACTAATTAATTAGAATAAAATACTGATAGAATATAAGGTTAACTTTCTCGCTCTTAGTGTTCGGCACCCTACTTACCACAAAACTCCATCTTGACCGGGTACACTGCCCGTTAAAGTGTTATTTTAGGTTAAGTCGTCTAAATATAAATTTAAAACTTGAACTATCATAAATTACACCTACACGGTGACACATCATCCGTCATTAAGGAAATCACTAAATTACTCATTCAACGTCGACGTAATACCATAGAGCTTAGTAGTTGCGACACCACCATAGGTATAAATTCGTTATCGCCCTGGAAAGGAAAATGTTATAACGGGCGCTTTAAACCAAAGGGAACGAATAAGGCCACTAGGACTCGAACTTTAGTCGCAACAATAAATATTAAACCGACGTCACTAATCTTGAATACTCAATCTAAAGTAATTTGGGAGGAGAATGCAAACGAGTTATCGAGCGTGGTAACGAAAACATCGAGAGACGTAAATGAAAAGAACAAATAGATTTGTTGTTACAATATTCGTTTATTACCTTAGAAATAAGATTACATAAGAACAAAAAGAAGATACAAGTTTTATTACAACCCTTTTCTAGCAATAATATCTATTACTCCCAAAGTAGATCTACGCCAATAGCTAGGACAATGAGCGGTGCAGGAAGCGCCAGAATTACGGCCAGAAACTGAAAATCTTCTTCGTATGGGATGTAGGCCAGGTAAATGCCGAGTGGTATCGCGTACACCATCGACACGATTGTAGTAATATGTAACATTTTGAGAGGTTTGAATGTGAGAAATTTAAGTGAAAGATTTAGTGTTTTATGGAGAAATAAAGGATTAAAATTTAGTATTTAAAGGGGGAATGTAAACGTTAGGTTACTGTTTGGTGCTGTTGGGGGCACTGTTCACATATATAAAAAATAGGCTAAATCCTAGATAAATTCGACCCTTTAAAAGTCTAGCTAGAATCGTTCTGATAGCTTACCAACTCGAATCGCCAAGAGAACTTAGTGATATTCGTAGCACGTTCCATACCTCGGGTTTAAAGAAATTTTAGTGGTGGCCCAACATAAAAAAAATATTATCACCTACATCAGCAAGTGTTTGATTTGCTTGAAGGTCAAAGCTGAACACCAAAAACCATCTAGTTTGTTGGTACAACCTGAGATACCTCAATGGAACTAGGAGAAAATCACTATGGATTTTATCACAACGCTACCTAAGACGTCAAGTGGTTACGATACCATTTGGGTGATTGTTGATCGTCTTACCAAGTCTACTCACTTTTTGCCAATGAAGGAAACTGATTCGATAGAGAGATTGACGAGACTTTAGTTGAAAGAACTGGTCTCAATGCATGGAGTACCGGTCTCTATCATTTCTAACCGTGATGGCAGATTTACATCGCATTTCTAGCAGTCGCTCTAGAAGGCTTTGGGTACTCGTCTGGATATGAGTACTGCTTACCATCCGCAGACTGATGGACAAAGCGAAAGAACTATTTAAACTCTTGAAGACATGTTATACGCCTACGTAATAGATTTTGGAAATTGTTGGGATAAATATTTACTGCTAGTAGAGTTCTCATACAACAACACTTATCATACTAGCATCAAGGCTGCACCATTTGAAGCACTCTATGGTCGCAAGTGTCGATCACATGTTTGTTGGGCCGAGGTCGAAGATGTTTAGCTCATCGGCCTAGAAATCGTTCATGAACCTATCGAGAAGATCGTACAAATCAAAAGCATTCTTGGTTTAAGGATAAAGTGTTGTTGGTACAAGCTCAAGCAAGTGGTCAAATTCTACATGAGGAGGATACTACCACCACACATACACCCCCGTGCATTTTTGGGCCAGATCTAGGAATTCCAGAAGGTCAAGCCCACAGACTGTCATTACTCACAATGCTGCTTATCAAGCTGATGATTTGGATGCATATGACTCTGATTGTGATGAACTCAACACTGCCAAAGTTGCTCTCATGGCGAATTTATCTCATTATGGTTCAGATGCTCTTGCTGAGGTACACAATCATGATAATATGAATAATAATATGATTAATCAAGCTGTGCAGGCGATGCCGTCTTCTGAACAGTCGAATGTTGTGAACCACTCAGAGACTGAAATAACCTCAGTAATAGAATATCATCATTTTTTTCAGTATGTGAATTTGAATCACATCAGGCAGTGTTCAGAGTCTAATCTCCTATGCCAACAAAGATGCAATGATATTATCTCTGATGAACATTCTGAAAAACTAAGTAGGTTAATTATACCAAGATAAATCTGGAAAATAAAAGTGTCAATGATACTTTAACTGCTGAGCTTGAAAGATATAAGGAACAAGTTAAAGTTTTGAAAGAAGGACAAAATGTTGATTTAAAGAGTAATGATAACGTTTCAGATTCAAGTGCATAGTCTGTAGATATGATCATCTTAAACAAACTTTTCTGAATCATTCAAAGGAAAAGGAATCTTTAATGCATACATTTTACTCTTACTCAAAAAATGATTTAAGAAAAAGAATCTAGAAACATTGATAGAGAAATTGCGTTAGAAAAGAAGATCAAACAGCTAGATAATATTGTTTTTAAAAGAGATCAATATGCACAAACTGTTCACATGTTGACGAAACCTTAGTTTTTCTATGATATACCATAAACAAAGCTCTGGTTTCATACAATCCAATCTATCTGAAGAAAGCTTAGCAGTTGGAAACCACAAAAGTTTATGATGGTTATGTATTAAGAATTTGAGTGCTATTGTGATTCATGACTACGAGAGGACTCTTTGCTTGCTGAGAGTGTCGTTCACAAAAATGCATTTTAAAACAAAAAGATCCTATGGAGTTAGAAAGAAAGTTCAATTACTACACAGTTGATTATGTTGTCCTTTATCAACTTTCTCAAGATTTTGAAACACGATTTATTCCACAAACTGAATTATCTGCTGAACAAGCCTTTTGGTCTCAGAATTCTGTAAATTCTCCAGTACCTACTCTTTCTAGTAGACTCATTAAAGTTGAGGTTCCAAAAGGACTTCCTAAAGTCAGCATGGTTAATACGAGTTTGAAGAAACTTAAACACCATCTTGCTGGTTTTAACGTGGTTGTCAAAGAAAAAACCACACCACAGCATCATAAAGGTGGGGGTGGGGCCGTGGGGGAGGGGGGCTCGTGGGGGTTCGAACCATACAAAAAGCTTGTTTTAGGTGATGAAATAATTCTATTTGTAAAAGCTTTTAAGTACTTATTTATACATTCGATCAATATTTGATTGATGAACTTTCTAAAGTCCAAAATGTCTTTCATCAAATGGAACAGGCTGTAGAACAACATCGTTTAGAGTTAAAAACATTTGAAGTTAAAATGAATCAAGTTTTGAATGAAAACGAACGAATCCTTGGCAACAAGGTATTAGCAAAGGATATTCGCTATCACTATTTGAATTCTTCTATGGATATTGCTTCTGTGAATGTGCATGAATGTGAAAAGTGTCTCAAACTTGAGATGAGCTTCCCACATTAGGTTTCGTAGAAAAAGAGAAGTACGATTAAATGTTCAAAAGTTTTACCACTCTTGAAAAACATTGCATCTCTTTAGAATTTGATACTCAACTTAATCAGGAAATTTTTCAAAGGAACAATTATATTTCCAATCAAAGTACTCCAATTTTTGATCAATTGTTTGAATTAAATGAATTGAAAGCTCAGTCCTAAGAGAAAGACAATGTCATAAAGAAGTTGAAAGAGAGAATTAATCTCTAAGTGGAAAAATAAATGAGGATAAGATTAAAAGGATTATGAAAAATGCGGATTGAAAAATAACTATTGAATTTGGATCATAGGGTGTCAAAGCTTATTGCTGAGAATGAGCATTTGAAACAGACCTATAAGAAACTTTATGACTCGATTAAACCAGCACGTATTCGATCAAAAGAACAATGTGATAATTTAATTAATCAAGTCAATCTAAAGTCTATGGAAATCTCTGATTTACATGCTAGTCTTCAGGAAAAAGTTTTGGTAATTACAGATCTTAAGGATGATTTAAGGAAACTTAAAGAAAAAGCTCTAGTTGATAACGATATTATCCAAAACACTAGGGTTTGATCCAGAATGCTTAAGATTGATGGGAAACACTTTAAACCCCTAATTGTTGGAATAAAAGATAGCCCACTATGCCTATATTAAGCACACTCAAGAAGAAGCTACAGTTCTTAGGGATCTAGTTGAACATGTTAAATCAAAATATCTACTAGTTAATCATTCCTTAGAATATCTGTAGGTATGCTAAACTAATTCAGGAGTTGCTTACACAAATCAGTAAAACTGCCGAGTGTACATCAATTATGATGGAAAATTAGTGGTAGTTACCACCAAAGATACAAGGACAAAAGAGTTGGATTCACTAAGCCCATCTATCACTCGGGATACACATCACCAAATACAGCCTCTACATCAAACCTTCGTTCTAACAAACCTATGTGTCTTCTACAGGAGTAAAACAGTATTCTAGATGCTAGCGGATCACAACCTTTCTAGGCAATACAAGTAAGTAATTAATCGGCACACCCAAGATAATAATTACAGATCCAAAGATGAAGCTCCAGATTTCTTAATATAGTTTCTCAAGATGATTTAATGTGAGACTTAAAGTACACTGTCTCGACGCTTCAGAACAAATATTGGACTAAATTTGTTAATCATACTTTGTGGTGACTGTGAATTATTATGAGAAGGTGGCATCATGAAACATTTTGTTGTCTCGAATCTCCACAGCTTAATTGGTGTGTTAATACAACGTATAATCGTACGCTATGAAGAATCCCGCACAATGTTGAATTCATGCAAAAAGCTACTGTTATTTTTATGGGCAGAAAAAAGTTGCTACCGCATGTTACACCAAAAATCGCTCCATTGTATGTCTTCATCACGACAAAACTCAATATGAGCTTTTACTTGAAAACCTCACGATTTATCATTTTTCCATGTATTTGGTGCACTCTGCTATCCGACAAATGATAGTGAGAACTTGGGTAAGTTACAACCAAAAGCTAATATTGGTATTTTCATTGGCCTTGCACCCACAAAGATAGCATTTTTCGAAATATAAACCGATGTACCAGGATGAATCATTGAGATAATTCATGAGATTTGATGAGCTGATGCATGGATTTAGAACAAACTGGTTCAGGACCCGCGCTTCAAGAAATGACTCATGTAACAATTAGTTCAGGACTCGTGCCAAGCCCTCCTCCTTCAACACCATTTGTACCACATTTAAGAAGTGATTAGGATCTCTTGTATAAAAACCTAATTGTAGGCTTCATAGATCATTTTGCCCTATTCTAGGTTATCTTAACATTGATCACGCAGCGGAATAACAATTAAGAACAACAATGTTATGAACAAGGTTTTTATTCATAAACTATATACTATTCGACATTAATCAGTCGACTATGAACTATTACATAAACTAATAAGCTAACTATTAGACTCTCATTGGAGAGATCTAACTATGATGGATACTTAAACTACATACCTTAGACTCCTTTTTTAGTATTAAGGAGTCAAGGTTTACATTGGAAACTATTAAATATTAATAATGATAAAATAATTATCTTTGACACAAATTAATTATCTTTGACAAAATCTTGTTCTTGTTCTTATCTTGACAATTAATTAGCTTTGGACCAAATCTTGTTCTTGTTTTATCTTGACCAAATCATTATATTTATCTTTGCACAAATCTGAGAGTATCTTCCAAATTCTTTCTTTTGAAGACTTCTTCAAGAGTTCTTTGGTCCTTCTTGTTTCCATATTACTTAATTCATTATTTTGTCTTTATTCAACTCAAATATAATTCATATCATCTTGTTTAAACCACTGTTTGATGTATTATCATCATCTTCCACCTAGTGTGATCACCAGCCCTGAAGTAATTGCTCCAATTGATGACGTAGTTGCTCTCCGCAGTTCCTGTTGTGTCAACTAGTTCACCTTACTTTCAACCAAATGTTGACCATGATTGCACCATCACAAGTGGACTCTCAAACAATAACTAAAAACCAACATCCTATCATTCCTAACGATCTTGAAGAAGACAAATCATGATATTGAAGTTGCACATATAGGTAATGATCCGTACTTTGGTTCCAATTCAAATATTCATTCTGATCAAATCTTTATCATCGGATTTATTCATTACAATTTGTGCTTCTGATCACTAATTTCTGGACACAATAACAAATGACTAAGGATAACCCACTTGAAATATTTAATCAGGCTGCAATTACATGAGCAAGCTTTTTTATGTTATTATGATGCTTTTCTCACTGTTGTTGAACCCCAAGATGTATAAAGATGCTTTGACTCAATCCCGCTAGATCGAAGCAATGCAAGAAGAACTCAATGAGTTCGAACGCCTTGGAGTATGGGAGCTCGTACCCCGACCAGATAAAGTTATGGTTATTACTTTGAAGTAGATCTACAAAGTGAAGCTAGACGGACTGGGAGGTATTCTAAAGAAAAAAGCTTGGTTAGTGGCTCGTGGTTACCGTTAAGAAGAGGGTATTGATTTTGAAAAGTCTTTTGCTCCGGTTGCAAGATTAGAGGCTATAAGGATTTTTCTCGCATTTTCCGCTCACATGAACATGGTCGTCTACCAAATGGATGTGAAGACTGCGTTTCTGAATGGTAATCTATAGGAAGAGGTTTATGTTAGCTAGCCGGACGGGTTTGTGGATCCAGATAACCCCAATCACGTGTACAAGCTAAAGAAAGCTCTTTATGGGTTGAAACAAGCTCCACGCGCGTGGTATGACATGTTGTCTTCGTTCTTGATATCCCAAGACTTCTCCAAAGTTAGTGGATACTACTCTATTCATATATAGGGTAGGCAAAAGGTATTACTTCTGGTACAAATATATGTCGATGATATTATCTTTGCCGTGTCTACACCTGAACTTTGTGACCTATTTACTAAAATCATGTGTTTAAAATTTAAGATGTCAATGATGGGCAAAATCTCATTTTTCTTAGGACTACAGATTTCTCAAAGTCCCAGAGGCATCTTTATAACTAGTTAAAAAATATGCCCTTGAATCTTTAAAGAAATACGGTTTTGACTCTTGCGACCCAGTGGATACTCCCATGATGGAGAAATCCAAACTAGATGAGGATAAAGAAGGAAAAGTTGTTTATCTGTCACACTATCATGGCATGATTAGCACCCTCATTTATCTTACAGCCATTAGACATGTGGTATATCATAAATCATAACATGGTGATGATTCTTAGACTTGGCTAGTTTCTAGAGAGAGAAACACATGAATGGATTTTTTCTAGTGAGAGAATTATGTGTAAAATATGAAAATGAATATTAATGACTTGCTACCTCTTCCTAGTTGAAGAGTTATATATATTTATTACAAACACATGTATTTGTACACCGGTTCAAAACCGAAAATCTTCGATTAAATATTAAAACTATGAGCTATAATAACAGTAAAATACACGGTGGTGACAGGAGTCTTTTTCTAATATCTAACAAATCTCCCCTAAGGGAGGTCACCCCTGTAAATAATAATATTTAATATATCACTTTCAGTCTGTAGTCGTGGACAATTTGATTCTCATTTGTTATGCTTGTAATTTAGGGTAGTGTCTTTTGATTAATCTTTGACCCTTATCATTTGATTGTGTTCTTGAGCTTCTTGAGATTATCACCTCAAAGCTTATCTTACCATCCATCTATAATGGATAGCCATCTTGTGCATTGTGAAGAAATACACGATTCAGGTTTGCGGTAGCTTTGACACCTTTATGAGATCTTTCATAATCTTCAGAACAAGTGTAGGTCGTGTTTGTGACATTAGGTTATTAACTTGACATTACTGGAATGGTTTTTCCCTCCATCTCCATCGACATCTTCTAAATGATCTGTAAATGAATCAGTTTGCATTAAAGGAAAATTAATTGAAAAATAATCAGTCTAGTGTTTATTTTAGGAAATTATTTTGTTAACTCTTCGAGAGTTTGATTGTTGTCAAAATGTTCAAATAATCACGTCTATTCATATACTGGAACAAGTTTGATTCCGTAGGAATACGCACCATCATTTTTCAGTTGGACACAAGTTTGATTCTTGTAGAATCGAAACAATTCACCTTCAAGAGCTGTTGGATGTTGCTCTAGCAGGATTTCCATCTTCATTATGAAAAACCTTGTTTCACTCGGTTGTTCTGGCAAATTCACAGGATAATGCGTAGGACTCTTAGGTAGTCTATGTTTCACGTGTGTGTGAGACAAGAGAATTGGCAAAGTGTATTTCGAGGAGTAATTGATGATCTCTTGGCTCTAGATCGTAGTGCGTTTTAATTTTTGTAATCGGAGCTAGAGGATGATGCAACCTTTTCAATATCACTTTTCGGAGTGAGAAAGTCAAATAGATTACGTGTTTAGTTCCGTGAGTAATTGAAAAGAAATCTTTTGAGAGATTCTGTGTGGCTAGGGTGGGTTGTGCATTGCATCAACTGGGTCCATGATATCGGTCTTTAATGTCAACAAATCATCTTAGTGATTCTGGATGCTTATGTATGGAACCAGGTTCTGCCTAAGTGTATGGAGGGCTACTTTCTTTACACCCACTTTATCTTTTCAATTCTTTTAAATCTTAACCACTTATGTGCTTTCGAGACTTTCATGTCTAGAACCTTGTTGGGTATATTCCAGTACTTAGCTCCATCTCAGTCGGCACTCCTCCCTCTCCCCCCCCCCACTTCTTCTCAACGTTCTTCTCCTTTTTCTATGTCACCTACCCCCCCCCCCCCCCCCCCCCTACGGACTTTCTCACACCCCCCCCCCCCCTCCCCAACCCTATAGTGATTGTCCATGGGCAGATCCCTTCGGTTATGGCTGGATCATTTGGAACTTGTCCTACTTATCATCTGTATCTCCGTAAATGTAAAAGACATGGTCAGTCTTTTGGTTACAGTTCTCTTTTATAAAACCAATTGAAAATCCAATTAAGGTACTTATGATATAAATATCAAAGCATTTTGTACCTCGATTGTTTTTACTTTTCAAAAACGCTCCCCCTCAAAATGTGCAACGGTATTCGAAATTGTTTAGCACGTTTGGGCAGAGTATACACACGAGTCTTAATAATCACATTTTTATTATTCACATATTTTAATCACATTTTCTCCCCTTATCAAAAATTTTAAACCCTTTGACATTTTGGATATCAATTGATTTAAATATGTTATAAAAATTAGGAGAAAAGTGTGCCAATTATTCACAAGCCGTGTATGAAACATATTAATGCTCCCCCTCAGTCGTTGAGGGTCATAGAATCAAAAGATATACTACTTATTTCATATATTGTACACAGATAAATTATTAACATAAGATACTATTACCTAGTGTCAGAGGGACGATGTCACTCTGTTTGTCTGAGTATGTATGTAGTCGATATCTCTTGTGTTACCGATAAGCTTTCCAGACTTTGAAAGATTCTCCTAATCTTTAGTCTTTTCTCAATCACCTCGATAAATTCTTTACTCCTTCTTTTGTCGTCCTCAGTCCATTTCCTGGTCTCCATGCCCTTATTGAATTTGAACAGCCTTAAATCTTTCACCGTGAAATCTAGCTTATCTCGAATTCTCATCAACGTTCCATCGCTAAACTTGTGCCACACTCATATATTTTATCATCTTCTTATTATCATCCCTATCTTTCTGTAGATTACTACTATGGGTTTGTTGACAATGGTGTAATCTTCTTTGAATAGAAAGTCAGATGCATCCCAATTCGGTTGTTCTAGATTGAGCTTTGTTTGATAGCTCTCAACGCCTAGCTGCAAGTCTTCCACACGTTTCCTGATGACAATGTTTCTGATCCACATGTTGACTGCGGTGTGTAGATTAACTTTGTCTGATTTAGGTAGGTGTTGAGCTTGTCTTGATGAATGAAGCAGAAACAGATCTTCAAAATCATTTGGATGAAGGTTTTTGAAATCCTTTTCCGAGATCTTGTACTCTTTGTAGAACTATCTCTCTCAAGTAGTTGTATCCGTATCTTTCGTAAGTCTTGATACTGATCACACTGAGAATTCGCATATGGGATCTGACTATATCACGATCTGAGGGTTCACGGTGTTTGTTGATGTAGAATTCCTTTCTACTGAACCACCAGTGCGTGAATGGCCTTAAGCTCGCACTGTGTTATAATCGCGCTCACTTTCAACCCACAGATACTGAACTAATTCTTCAAGTCCAAAGTTTAGGTATCGAGCGGCTTTGAGCTTGGATATGGATAAGGCAATTTTTTGTTCTTTGTCACCTGACAGAAGATATTCCAGATCCTTATTGAAGAAGAGTTATGGTTGAATAGTTACCTGACTTGGTGGTCCTCCTAAGGGCAACAGTTCATATACATTATGCAGAATTTGATGACCCTCAGGATTAACCAAATCAACCTTATCGGTCAGCAGCTTATGACATTATCCATCTGACTATGAGCGACACTGTTATTGTGAAAGGCTTCAACCCAAGTTGAAAGTTGGACCTTCCAAATCAGCTTTGAAGAGCTTCTTCTTTCCTGTTCGTTTGCAGAACCATTTGATGAAGGATCCTATATCACCCGTCTTCCTTTGAAGCTTGTTCTCCTCGGGGTCTTGATACGTTGTGGCGTATACATTTGCCCAGTTGTTCTCTGGTTCAGGGTAATCATTTGAAGGAATGGTCCATTCTGGTTCAGGTGTAGCTGGTCTTTCTTCTTCAGGAATCGGTTTGAACCATGTAGCAGCCGGTACCTTAGGAATGTGAGCGTTATCGGTGTCCTCCGGATCTGAGACATGCCCTTCATCAGTAATTGGATTGTCATCAGAAGATTGTTTAGATTGATGGTCAGATCTTTGCATTGAAGGGCCAGGAGGAGTATCTCTTGTGTCAGTGATTTGCCAGGCTGAAGAAGTGTGAGCTGGAGGCTGTTGTGCTGCAGAAGTATTAGAATCCAGCTTGTTCTTTGTACTTTGCTCAGAATCTTTAGAAGGAGGTTGAGCTGACCCAGAAGCACTTGATTCGTGTCTTCTCCTTTTTGTTGACTCACCCTGGTTTGATCCAGCTGAAGGGCCTTCATCATCATCGTCCTCATCATCATCACTATCACGCTTTCTTTTGTGGTCTTTAACCTTGTCTGCAACTTCCTTGTCCATGGCATTTTCATCCTCTAGCAATGCTTCCATGAGGGCATGGTATAGTCTGTAATTGGCAGGATTTCTGTTGGCAGACTTGTTCTTATGCATGATATTGAAGAGATCACCCTTTAGATCAAATTCTTCAAGTGCAACTTTATCAGTCGACTTGATAGTATACATTGGCTCTGGTTCTCTTTCTTAAACTTGTTCTACTTTTGATTCTGATAATCTCTTTCGGACTCTTTTCAGATTCTTGTTTCTTGCTTGACTCTGGAGCAGGCAGCACAGAGTATTTCTCAACTAAATCTGCAGTGTGTCTTTCAAGAGCCTTAAGGAGAGATTCATCTATTTTTGTTCCTACTAATTTCAATACTGTAGGAACTTGAGGATTAGAATAGAAGCCAGTACAGGCATAGAGTGATAGTCTTCTTTTTACTTTAGACTTTCTTGTTCCAATTTCCACGATCTTAGCTGAAGGCGATGAATGGAGTGATTTCGGGAGAGTTGTGATGAGATTGTTGGGTGGATGCGTGGGACTGTGAAGAAGGTTTAGGAGAAGGAGATATTAATACTGGAGGAGCTGACGTGATTGGTATGTTGACTCGGATCAGGTATATGGATTCACGTCTCATTACATACATTTGTTTTCTCCATGATCATCTTCGGTTGGTTTGTCATTAAGAAATTGATCCCCAAAGTTGTTTGTTTCATCCAGATTCTTCATTGACGATAGAGTCGCAGATGAACTTTCTGGATTTTCTAAGATGACATGTTCGTCAGTTCTGAGTTTCGGGTTTTCATGTACTTTGGGGTAAGCTGTAGCGTATAAGTCTTCATCCATGTGCTCAGGGTTTGGTCCAGCAAGAGCCACATGTTCTTCTCCAGGGCCTGAGTCTTCTTGCATGGGACATCATGATTTGATCTGCTAGAGCCTCATGTCATTGTCACGGGTATGATCATGCCTGGTTTTCACAGTATGATCAGATTCCCTACTCTGATGTGACTGTAGTCGAAGCACAACTTTAACTTGTTCTTTGTCACTTTAGGAGCAGTCGCTTTATTTCTCTTTCTGTTCGTTCTAAATCAGTTGTTGATGAAGATTCATGGACTCTTTCTTTGATGCATCATCTTGAGGTTGAAAAGAGGGTGTCTGTTGTAGAATATGAGGTGGTTGATCACGCCTTTGGAAGGATAAACTGTTCTGTAGTACTTTTTCTTTCTTGACAGATCTATCACTGAGTGTGCGGCTTGCTCTTCTGTTTATTATTAAGCCTATTCCCTTTCCCTACTACATTTGGGAGTCTTTGTATTCCTCAGCAACACTGGTCACGGATAGCTAACTCCTACACGACCGGGACCTTGAGTTGCGGTGGAAAGAGAAGGATCCAAGTCTAGCTTAATTGCTCGTTCTAGGTCAGCATCAGCACCTTCACCTTCTCCTTTTTCTTGGTGCGCATCCAAACTCAACTTCTTGGCCAGTTCAAGAGCAGGATCATCACCTTCTCTTTGAGGTTCCGGTTCTTGTTGAGCTTCATCTTCTTCATCAACAAGGGAAGGCTTTCCCTTGCGAACTTTTCTTGAGGGAGTGATCTTGGATGGTTTGTTTTTAGGAGACTTAGGTAGTTTGGATGAAGGTGGTTTTGTTTGCTTGACAGGTGCTAGCTTGGTTGGTTTGACTGGAGTGAGCTTTTTGGGTGGTGCATGCTTTGTTCCATGTACAGATTTCTTGCTTGCACTATCTTGTGGGGTTTTCTTCGTATTCTTTGCAACCATTTCCAGATATTTTAGATAGTACGAAGATTGTTGAATAGATTTAGTAATCAAGGGTTTTGAAATTGCCATTTCAAACACTTCATATGTTTCACCTTTAGGGATAAACTTGAGATTCCCTAACAGAAAATCATCTCCTAGAAGATGACGAGGAGACTCGGGTCTTCTATGTACATTGCTGGTGCTCCCCACATAGTAGATTATCATCTTTGTAAACCGCCCGTAAGGAATGAGAATAGGAACTGCTTTCTTCTTAGGGTCTTTCAGACTGGCTTTATGACTGACCTTATGTGAGAAAAATGTCTGGATTCCTTGAGTAAATTCTTCCCACAACAATTATGCATGATCAATGTTAGTTTTTGTGACGATTGCCACTGCATTTACAGAACTGGGTGTCTGGGTTTGTTACTGCCAGATGTCTTTCCGGTTAAGCACTGGTTGATCAGGTAAAGAATTGCTCTACATGGCTGATATACATAATTCACACGTATATTGGAGACAAATTATACAGGTTCAGGGTACCCCAGCTGATTCACAAAATCAATCACCGTGTCACCAGTCGGAGGTAATTTAAATGGGTGAGCTGGGTCAACAGGAGTGATATCTAAGGCCTTTCTAAGAATATATGCACTTAGATTAAACCATTGTTCATCAACTTGACAACAGTAAACCCCAGTCTTCTCGTCATACTTCATAGTGTTCCAGAACTGCTGAATGTAGATAGCAGGAATACTAGCAGAGGCAGAGAAAGCTCTGAAGAAGTTGGTGTTACGCAGGATGTCCACTGATATCTGAAAGATGGGGTTCTTCTGTATCTTTTGTGCATCGAACAACAGATTGCTTTTTCCTATTTGTAATCATGCAGAGCGAGGTAAAATTTGTTCATCTGTTCTTGTTGGTGCTTGAGCGGGAACATTTTGTTCTGCCATTGTATTCTGCATAAGAGTATTAACAAAGAGGACAACCATTGCAGAGAAGCGATGTTAGAGAGAACGTTAGTTCTGTTTAAGTCATGTCATGCCGCGATTGATTAAAACAGAATTAACTCTGGATTGATGAAAAGCAACATATTAGGACACAGGTTGCAGAATTATCCAACATGATCAATTACATGTTAACTAAGCCCGGATGGGTGTTAGAAATGTGACTTGGTCATTGGAATGGGACTCGATTGATTGACGGGCTTAATGGGACAAATTTATGAAAATAAGCCCAAACCGCCGCCTAGCAGTTAGTCAACCCGTTGTGAGGTGGATTGAGCAAACCGCCACGAGGAAAGGCACCAACCCGCATAATATTTTAATAATATTGATCAAACCGTCGCTGTAAATTAAAATTTGAAAAGGGTGGGTTGATTATTTTAATATTATAAAATATTGACCATAATCGGCTGTGTGGCAGCGGTTTACCTGTGCGAATAAAATAATACAAATTAGGGCAACCCGCCACGAATCAAACTGCCTTTGAAGCAACTCGCCGCAATCTATAATTCACACGGCGGGTTGACAATTTTAATATTAAAATATTAAATTCAACCAAACCGCTGCCACGGGCGGGTTAACCATAAAATATTAAAATAATACTAAATATAAACCGCCACCTAGCATTACAAGCAACTCGCCATGATGACACACAGCTTATAATTCAAACTACAATCTCTTTTTCAAAACTAAGCACACCTTAATGCATTCCTAAGCATTCCTATGCACGCGAAACAACCTTATACCATTCTTAACGGCAAACAAACGGCCTTTGACTTTCTAAGAGTCAAACCGCCACCTTGAACTAATAAAATCTTTTTTTTACATGTGTGTTTGAAGGACTTTAAAACCTTAATCAAAACTTGATTTATCTGAGCCTTATGAACATATCCAAACTCCTATATAAACATTCAAACCACTACACTGACCATTTTGATCAATAAACGACACAAGATCATTCTTAATACACAACATTGTTTTACCTAAGGAGTAAAGACATAGATAATTGATCACAAGACTTATTCCGCACCTTTCCCTCAATAATTTAACACTTATACACACACTTATCTTATTTTTGAACCCTAAATTTATTTTCTAAGGTTTTTACTCATTTAGTTGGTTTTGTTTGATTCATTAGATCTATAGGTAAGATAAAGTGTATTGAACAAAGATTGAGATGTTAAAAAAAAAACCGCCCCCCCACACCCCATCTGCTAGAAAAAGCTCTGGAAATCAAAGAATAGAATAGGGGTGTTCTTTGCGGCGGTTTGCGAAAGAGAGTGATGGATATTAGTTGACCAGTTTTGAAATGGTTTGACCTGAAAGCAACCCGCCGCCCCTTTTATATCCCAAGTTTTGAAATTGGACAGATTAAGGTCCTTGTTGGTTTCTATCTTTTTTAATTTCTTTGTCTAAGTATTTCTAAGGTTGTTCTAAGTTTGAAATTTGGCTGATTTGGTCCCTATTGATTAATAAAGCTAGGAAACACATCACAAAATTGCATTAAAGTCCCTAATCCTTTAAACAACAGACATTTATGGCCCTTTGAATTAAAATTAATTAACTCCCCTTCAAACTTTAACCCATTTGGAATACAAAAACATTTTCTCACTTGTCCATAGAAGATAGAACAGATTTCAACTTGAGTGGTTCGGATACTGATAAAATTACTGCTGGAGTAAATGCGATGAAATCCCTATTAGTAACTTATTAAATAATAATTACCACTATTATAGCTTTGGACCTATTATACTCAAACTTTATAGCATACAAACACTCTTAACCGCCATGGAATATCCTCCTAATCACTTCTTTTAGAAACCTGTGTGATGAAGTAAATTTTCAAATTCACTCTCCTCTTCAAACAATGACCCGTTTTCTATTGAAAGAGCTGTAGTCATTGATTGAGATGAAAAAGTTACTTGAACAGCTTATCCACCCACTATCGTTACATATATAATTTTGGAAGAATCAATTAGAAAAAATTATTTGGTTTTCAAAAGGAAGACCTCCACAAGTTCACAAGATGGAAAAGTTACAAGATGGCGAAGAGATTATGCTTGGTCGATGATCTCAAGTTGCTCAAGATCACAATGTCAAATACAAGTTCAAGGAACAAGCTCAATCCAGAAATCAATGATCACTACAACATATTCACAAGATAAAGTCAAGAGTATGAGCTAAAGACTAGAGATGAAGCATAGTATGCTAGGTTTAAAGTTTTGTAAATTGGAGTGACCTCCCTTAGAGGGAGATTGTTGGAAACACAAAAAGTGTCGGTGAATTCCAAGTTGTAATAGTCTTAGCTCGTAGTTTATGTAATGATTAGATTAGTAATCTAGTCCGGCCCAAGACCCATGGGAAGCCCATCATAGCCCATGGGCCGGCCTATAGGAAGTATATAACCCCTCTCCTAGCCTTGGAGAGGGGTTGGTTGTTACATTTGTTACATTCCATCTTAATAAACTTCATCCATTTTTCCATCCATTCTCTCTCTAACATCACAACCCACATCTCATTCTTGTTCTTGGTTTGATCATAAGATTACATGTATCTACACATATGGTTGTAAGACCAACAGTGTACAACATCGCCGGATGAATAGGACGGAGGTCGATTACATTTTCACATAACCGACTAATGTCCTCGGCATGAACGCCGGTGGGAGCAGGATCTGCCAAGCTAGAATCCTGATGCCTCCAAGGCATGGTATCCGGAATAGCACGACGGTCTATGAGGAAAAATCGGTCCTTCTAGTTCTTTAGGCTCGTGCAAAACTCGTTAAAAATCTTACCGTGGCCTCCCTTCCCCGAACGACGCTCAAAGAAGAACCAATGCCCTTGTTTGTTAAGTTTGTAAAAAGCACGGAACAGGTTGACGGAGGGATCTATTTCTAAGCTACGTTAGTATATCTCAAACATGGTCACTCGATTCAAACCTAATGGAACTAACTGGGAAATATGTACACGGAAATGTTTAATAAAGCCGAGGAGAAAGGTAGAAAAAGGTACCCTAACACCCGACATCTCTAAATACTGGTCATATATACCTATCTTATCAGCCGGAAGCCTGTTCATAGTCAGGCCGGAGGGAGGAACGCAAGGATGAAGGTCTGAAGGAATATCATACTCAGCAACAAGGCTGTTAACCTCGTCGGAAGACAAGACGGGTGGATTGACGTGCATGTCAAACTTCAGAATGACAGCGTCGCTGGCACTTTGAGATCCGGAAGACATGTGGTGCAGGAAGAAGGGAAGAAAAAAAAGAATAAACGACAAAAGGACGAAATGCACCTGAAGGAAGAAGAGTCCGGAAGAAAAGCCTAGAGAGAGAAAATTTCAGTAAAAAGCGTGAAACTGTAAAAAGGCGACCGAGATATATATAGGCAAGTAAAAGAGGTAACTAAAGAGACGTGATGTGATTAGGGCTGACGTGGAAGCATCTCGACCGCAAAAAAAGGACACGTGGCATCGCCATGAATAAAAAGGACGCGTGGCAAAGCTGCTAAACCGACATGTGAAGCTCCGGAATACTTTAAGTATCATACAATCACCTGAACAACTGATCACATGATACTGGGGGGACATGACGACGTAGGTATCCGAAACATGCACCGGAGGGTGTCTCCAGAGGGACTTCCGCTAACGTTCCGGAGGAATATCCAGAACAGCCAACGCACTTCTTAATCCCGAGTTTCACGGGATCCTGAATTCAAGGTACACCTAAAAGAATACTAGGTATAGCCCAGGGATCCATGCCCCATAGTACATGAACAGGAGGAGAATAGTGCTTCGACACTGTTCCCCTCCTCATGTATAAATACCTTTCACTCACACACATAAAAGGCCTAGACTTCGAATCATATTTTTACTCATAAGTTTCTATCGAAATATCCCTTTACTTATCCTTGCGCCGGAGCTTGGTCTTGGGACTTCCCCAAGGCGAGGCTAACGTGTCTGTTTCCTACATTTCAGGAACCTGAGAGACGTCAGCTTTATCGGATTTGGACGTTTTGACGAAGGGTGAATCTTTACTTTAACGGGTGACATAAAGGAGGCGGCTCAACTTAGCCACATAGGTCTGAAGATCAGACCCGCTCTAATACTATGTTAAACAATGAAAACCCCATAGGTATTCTATTTTATTGATCGACAATTGATAATGTGAACTAGCTAAAAGACTCGTGAAATTCACAGGTATTTTAAAGAAAAGTATAAAAAAGATAAAATTTTAGTATATATTATAGAAATCAGCTGGGAGAAAGGAATAAATGAATAAACCTAGGTGTTTATATAGCATTAAAAATTATGTCTTTTAAAAATGAAACATACATGTAATCAAACAAATATCAAATAACTAAAATAGAATATAACGTTGTACGTATAGTTTAAGGTGTTGATGACATTATATTTGTTGTGAAAAGATGCAAAAGCATGTTGATGAACTAATGTATTAACTATCCTTACATGATTTTATTGTGAATTTGGGAAAATTCAAACATAATTTTGAAATCCTATAAATAAATAAATTTGAACGGAAAATAAGTTTATATGTAACAAAGTTGGGTAAGTTAGATTCTTAGTTGGTCAAATATTTTGTAAAACACTTCCTGAATAATTAAGGTTATTGTATTGAGCTTTGTAATCGATCAAGGTATTATACTTTTGTTGAATCCATATGGCATGTTATTTAGTAAAAAATAGGCAATAATTAATCAAGACCATGCATTTCTTTATCGTGAAATAAAGGTTTCTTGGTAGATGTTGTGTATGATACAAAAAAAATGATGTACAATTTGAGTACAAATATTCAAATTTATAAAATTTATCACGTGTATAAAAAGAAACTCAATAACAAAATTAGACGGAGATTATGTTATATTGAAATTAACTAAAGCAACTGTGAAATTCATGAGTATTTCAAAGAAATGTCATAAAAATAGATAATCAATTGTGTAGCGCAATTCGACAATGGTAAGAAATACATGAGTATACATAATTTTAAATAGAAAGTTTGTACCAATTAAGCATATTAAAATAAAAAAATTAGTCAAATAACCAACATATAACATAAAAATTTGCATATGCACATATTGTAAGTTACCTCATCCATTTTAAGTTATGGACGCCAAGCCTATACATTACTAAAAATAAGTTCAATCTCACCACAAAATCAATCTTTGACCTTAAAACATGCATACATGGATCAAGAAATATAAATAAGATTTTGAATACTCATTTAGGTTTAAAATTCATATTTGAGCATTGATAAGTCTATTCTATTAGACTATTCCATTTATTATTTGGTGTACAAAGAACTAACATATTGTTTAGCGAACTCCCCTGATAGGACCTTCAGTAACAAATGTAAGCTCTCATACAGTCATACTAAAGAAGTCGTGTGACCCTATGGAGTGCTTGCAAATATAGAAGCCACAGTTGGTATCTAACTTGATGATTGTATTTAAACGTAGTTATTTATTGTAAGAACAAATGAAAAACTGATTAACATAACCTAACATCTTGATTCCATGGGTCTAGAAGTTTAGAAGCTCAAATTTCATAATGTATGATACGGTTACGTTCGCACACACAATACTGGAGCAATACGCATTAGAGTTCTCAATACAGATACAAAGTCCAAAAATAGAGTCTTGTAATTATGATCAAAGCTATTGCAGATATGATCTTTGAGAGACTCATATTAGAGGTATCAAGTGCCTTTATTCTTGTTGTCTTTTGCTTGTTTGACATCTTTGTGAGCATTCTAGGCGCAATTTCCATGGACACGAGCTCTTGGAACAGCAGTTTACGTGCGTATGGAATATGCACCTGCACATAAATAACATTTAGTTATATATGTTTCCACGCAAGTTGGGTGGGGGTCGGGCATGTTAAGTAACGAGGACCTTCTGGCACAGGGAGATATAGTGGACTTTAAAACACATATTTTTGTTCCCATATATAAAATCTTCATAGATAATGTGAAAAGATAGTAAATTGTTTCAAAATTAATATGTTTTTAAGTGAAATACTCATTTGACCATCAGAGACAAAATGAAAGAGAAATGACATGTCACCTAAATAATGTCAGTTTTGTTCTTGCAGCTCCTACACTCGAAAGAGTTCTTTTTTAGATTAGAAATAGCAATCAAGTCACAACGCTCACAACCATGAACTCTTTACGCATCACTTTGGTCAAAGAGGCTCTCTTTAAGAAAATGAGCTGCACTATGAGAAATAATGCAATCTAGTTCCATCTCCCTAAAATGAAGCGCACCGTCACGTGATTGTCCCTAAGCTGGCTGTCGGGTCCGAACCTGAACTAGACCACGCACACGTGAATGGATCTTATCATCCTCCATATGCTTTAGATTTTGGTAGTAAGTGGCCCCAAGAGGTAGCAGTAAACAACTTTCAAATATTTAAAACTGATTAGTGTGACTTGTAGAATTTGTTCATGTAAACATTGCAAACTGTTAAGTGTGACTTCATGTAGTAATAGCCAGCTACAAAACACAAAACCAAACAACCACTTAATGCATTGGAATAAACTTTATAATATGTTTGAGATGTTCAAATCCAGATAGTTTGGGATTAAAATACTTAAAACTGCTCACAAAATCATGACAAAGTGAATATATACCATAGTAGTGTAGGAAAGCTCGCCTCCTTAACTTTTAATTCACCATTTGTGTTAACAGCCATCTGAACCTTGACACCCTCCGTTTTTTCCACAAGTTATTTTTTCATTCGCGCACACTTAATTGTCATTTAAGATGCGATATTCCTTTCTCTTTCCACATCCGTCTTTATCGAATCAACTTCTGCAAACATGATTCGAGCATCCATATCCAAATAACCTATAAAAATTAGTAAAGTAAATTTGAGAGGCACAAAATTAACACATTGAACTATTTAAAAGGAAGATAAATTAAAACTTACACGATTAGAGCTCATCCGAGAACCATGTTAACCTCAATCACGCATAAAGATAGAAAGTACGGTTCTTTTAAAGAAACAAATTATCAATGCTTTGAATAAATTGAACCTGCCTGTCGATCATTGTGGTCTCTTTCTTTGTTTCTTGCAGACCACTTAGCCTCTAAGAATGTGTTGGTGTTAACTATGTTTCTGGTTTTGAAGGGGTGTTTGGGAATATGATTTGCAGTGGGTTAAAATGGGTCAAAATGGTGAATGCACAGAGTAAAAAATAGACACAGAAGTAAGTATATAAATTGTATATCATATTTTCGAATTACAAAGTCTTACATATATATAGTTAATGAAAAGGTACCATGAAAGGGTATGATGCTTCATAACAGACATACCTATTCATTAGTAACTGTCTATAACCGAAAATTAACTGCCTAATATGTCTGCAGGGCTTTGGCCCATGCTTTCCTAAACCTGCAGGCCTTGTTATATAAGTCTTTTGGGCCTACAACATGTTTTATAAGAGATTACAGATATATATCTAAGTACATATTAATCTAAGTGTCTTTACATAATGATATAAATGACAGTGAAGCTTATAATCTTAATTCCAACATTCTCCCCCTTAAGATTATAAGGTTGAGATGTGGACTTCTGCTCCTCTGCTTTTGTTCCCTTGTTTTCTTCTTCAAGCAATGATGTAGAAATCATCACTTGTGCTTCCACGAGAGTCTTCTTCTTCTGGCATCATAGAAGTGGATGGTCCTTTGCAAGATTTATCCTTGTCTTGTTCATAGTGTGTGTTTTTTTTTAGATGTTACAGTCTGTATTCTTCTTCGAGCTTTATCGCCAAGTGCTCATATTTTTTCTTTCCTTCTGGCAGCCAGTGTTGCACCAGTCCTGTCCTTATTCCATTGGTAGGACTCAAGACTTTCTGAGCCTTCTTCTACATTTGTAGGTATCTGTGGTGTTCTTGCTGTCTTATAATATGATGTAAAGATATCAAGGTAATTCATGTAGCATCCTTTGATCTTTTCACCATCTTCTCTTGTCAATCCAAGTATCTCTGCAATAGCACCAAATTCTTGGCTAAAATCCACACTAAGGTAACCTCCATGCAGTCAACCAATTTGTATAAGAGTTAAAAAAGGTGTATTTAGACCTCATTTAGATTGGTGGGAAATTGTCCAGAGTTGTCTCTTCACGTAATGGTTTATAAAAACCAATTGAATAACTTTGGTTATAAATTTTTCCCTGTATATGTCCCACCCCTTGTTCACAATTTCATCATTTTTGATTAGATTCAAAAAGGCTACAAATTCATAAAAGGTATGTAATTTCTATGATGATGTGTCTTCCTGAAAGTTCTTTGCCATCTCTCACTTCCTTGCTGCGACTTCTCTCGTTGATCAAGGGATTCATAATAATCCATCCATGTAACTATTGTGCATAAGCCCATCTTATCCAATCCCAGTCTGTCCCTTTTTTGTCTTTGAACATGTATTCCAAGATACATTTGTCTCCTTCAAAGATGATTTCAAAACCTTGTTGCTATAATAGGTTTATTGATAGGACATTAAGAGTGACTTCAGGGGCATAGTGCACCCCTGGAATCAAATAGGTATGGTTTTCATTCTTAATCCAGATTTCACCCATGCCATATGTAAATAAGAATTTGTTTGACCTATAATTTTTCAACAAGGAATTTCGTCCAAAAATTTGAAAAGTGATTGAGGTTTGAAGTGAAATGCTTATCTTTGTGTTGCAATATGTACCAGAATCATCCAGTCCTGACCAGTCCCTTTGAGTATTCCTCTTGTTTTGAAGTGTACAAATTCAGGATATTTGATGCTTACACTGGATTGCCCTTGTTTCCTTAATGGAAACTTATTTGCAAAGTGTCCATATCCTTTGCATTTGAAGCATAATATCATGCTTTTGTCTGGAATGAACCTTGATGCAGTTCTATCAGAGAGGCCTTGTGCATGTTCTGCTTAATCCTTGATCTTGGCAGGACATGTCTTGATTATATGTCCTTCATGCTTGCAGTAGAAACAATTGTACTTCTTGTACTTGTATTCTAGTAATGAAGAATTGAAGGTTTCAATCTCTTCAATCTTTTTCTTGAGCATATCTTTTCAATCTCTTGTTATTTGCCTTATGCACTTCCCTATTCTTTCTTCCTTGTCCCTTTTTATTTGCTCCTTGAATGAAGCCTGTTGCAATCTTTCTCTTAGTGGCTATCCCAGGATTTTTGCTCTGATACCCACTGTCAATCATTGGGGGGTGGTCTCATTCTTTGTTTCTGCAACCACTTAGCCACTTAAGAATAGAGTGTTGTGTTTAACCATGTTTCTGGTTTTGAAGGGGTGTTTGGGAATATGATTTGCAGTGGGTAAAATGGGTCAAAATGGTGAATGCACAAAGTAAAAAATAGACACAGAAGTAAGTATATAAATTGTATATCATATTTTCGAATTACAAAGTCTTACATATATATAGTTAATGAACAGGTACCATGAAAGGGTATGATGCTTCATAACAGACATACCTATTCATTAGTAACTGTCTATAACCGAAAAAATAATCTAATATGTCAAAGTAAATTTGAGAAGCACAAAACACATTGAGAACTATTTAAAAGGAAGATAAATTAAAACTTACACGATTAGAGCTCATCCGAGAACCATGTTAACCTCAATCGCGCATAAAGATAGAAAGTACGGTTCTTTTAAAGAAACAAATTATCAATGATTTGAATAAATTGAACCTGCGAAATCAAAAGAAAAACTATCACTCGAACATAAAAGAATCAAATTTGAAATGAACGACGGATTGAGAATTAGAAAAGATAGACCCGGATTACCAACAACAATGGACTTGCTATCTATAAAGATGGTAGGATGGTCCATTGCAAGAGCACAACAACCTGATCAGGACATAACAATCATGAACTAAGTAACAATCATATATCAAAGATAACTGTGATCAATGGGCAACGGGTCATGACTAATTGATGAAACCCACCTAAAGTTGAACCATATGCGGCTGCGCTACACCGGATACATCCCTTTCTCGGCACCAACTATGGAGGTCACCAACTATGGAGGTCATAAACATGATATATTCTCCTGTTTTGTTATCCCTCTTTCTCTTTGCAACAACTTTCAACAAAATTCAAAGAGCCATAAAGTGTACTCTAAGTGTCTTTTTGAACTCAACTTCAAAAATATGCAGTAGGTCTTGATTCTTTCCTATTGTATGTTAGTAACAAATGAATTAACACTGCTCGTAACTATATTTAGTGTAATTGAACATAAAAAAATTCTTAAAAGTAGCACCTATATTTAGTGTAAATGAACATATAAAATTCTTAAAGATAGCACTTTATCATATGGCTCACCAATTGCATATATAAATGGGTAAACGCAGAAGGTGTCTCCAAAGTCTCAGTGAGGTTAATATGTTATTTAAAAAAATGAGATCATTTCGTCAACTACAAAACTAAATGAGTAGATTCTAAAACATGATTGGTATGTTCACAAAACTAAATGAGTAAATTCTAAAAAATGAGTGGTATGTTCACAAAACTAAATGAGTAAATTCTAAAAAATGAGATCATTTCGTTAACTACTAAAACATGATTGGTAAGTTCACTCATCTAACACCAAACTCAAAAAGACACATAGAAAGAAAATAAGAACCTTGTCCAAATGAGTAGATTGTTGGATTTAATCTTGAATAAATAGTATTTTAGTATTATAAGTATTTAAATTATTTAAAAAGAAGTTTGAATTAGTATGCACTAGGACCAGGTATTAAGGATGGACGAGGAAAGTGGGTGAGTTATATACCGAGTCTTGAGGATATGTATCACTAGTTTGTTCCTGATTTTGTGTTTCCCACTCTGCTATGTAAGGCTATATATAGCCTCATCCTTTGTTGTATAAAGTAAGCAATTTCAGTAGCACTTTACTGTATTTTTCTTCTTTGCATCTTTTCCATATGCAAAGTGTTTTCCCACATCAGTGAGTTGTGCTAGCTGAAATCTACACGTGGTATCAGAGCCATGGGGTTCATACCCGGTGTGTGGAAGATCAAGGAAGGGATGATTGCATCTTATGTAATCAGGGAGCGAAAGTTAAAAGCAAGCAACAAGTTTTGATCATAGTCGGTGACCACAAGCATGCAACAGCAAGGATTGTTTTAAAACAATAAAATTAGCAAGAAGAAAAGTGAAAGAATGTAGCAAGATAGCAAGAGAACGCACCAAGAAAGGTAGCAACAAAACGCAGCAGAAAGATAGCAAGAACTGTGTTTTTGGAAAGCAAGAAAGTAGAAAGAAATCACAGCAAGAAGAATGAGAAAGAAAAAGAAAAAAAACCAAGCAAGACAAGCAAAAGAAAGAAAGCAAGAGCAAGTTATCGCAAGTTAGCAAGCAAGAAGGTTGTCGCATAGTCTATTGCAAGTAGCAGGTAAGACAACCATAGCAAGTAGAGAGTTTCGTGTTTGTAGCAAGTAGCAAACAAGAAACAATCGTAAGAAAGCAAGAGTCGGCAAGCAAGAGTCGGCAAGCAAGAGTCGGCAAGCAAGAGTCGGCAAGCAAGAGTCGGCAAGCAAGAGTCGGCAAGCAAGAGTCGGCAAGCAAGAGTCAACAAGAAAGAATCGATTAGCAAGAACGAGAAAGACAACAAGTAGAAAAGAGTGACAAGCAGCAAGGGCAAGGAAGATGAGAAGAAAGCAAGAGAAGAAAGAATGATCGTGATGATCATGGCACGAAAGTGAGTTCCGACGTGAGACCGAGAAGACCGTGGAACTGAGAAAGAGACTGTGTTCGTGGTTATGATCGCATGAGCAGAGACCGTGAAAGGATTCAAGATTACGGGGGTGAATGTTGGATTTAATCTTGAATAAATAGTATTTTAGTATTATAAGTATTTGAATTATATAAAAAGAAGTTTGAATTAGTATGCACTAGGACTAGGTATTAAGGATAGACTAGGAAAGTGGGTGAGTTATATACCGAGTCTTGAGGATAGGTATTACTAGTTTGTTCCTGATTTTGTGTTTCCCACTCTGCTATGTAAGGCTATATATAGCCCCATCCTTTGTTGTATAAAGTAAGCAATTTCAGTAGAAAAGAGTGACAAGCAGCAAGGGCAAGGAAGACGAGCAGAAAGCAAGAGAAGAAAGAATGATCGTGATGATCGTGGCACGAAAGTGAGTTCTGACGTGAGACCGAGAAGACCGTGGAACTGAGAAAGAGACTGTGTTCGTGGTTATGATCGCATGAGTAGAGACCGTGAAAGGATTCAAGATTACGGGGGTGAATGTTGGATTTAATCTTGAATAAATAGTATTTTAGTATTATAAGTATTTGAATTATATAAAAAGAAGTTTGAATTAGTATGCACTAGGACCAGGTATTAAGGATAGACTAGGAAAGTGGGTGAGTTATATACCGAGTCTTGAGGATAGGTATTACTAGCTTGTTCCTGATTTTGTGTTTCCCACTCTGCTATGTAAGGCTATATATAGCCCCATCCTTTGTTGCATAAAGTAAGCAATTTCAGTAGCACTTTACTGTATTTTTCTTCTTTGTATCTTTTCCATATGCAAAGTGTTTTCCCACATCAGTGAGTTGTGCTAGCTGAAATCTACATAGATTTCATTAAAGAATAAAAATTTTGAATAAAGAAAATGGAAGTGCATATGAAGAATTAAAACTTGTTACACACTCTTTTTATACATCTTAGTTATTACTAATTGATGAAATTTTTTTAGACATTTGATCAAACACTTAGGTTGTGTAAAACTATCTTTAGCTTATCCATAACATTCACAAAGGAATATGATCAATATTAAGAACTTTGCCTAAAAATCACACAAATCAATCATGATATCACTGTAATTAATCGATATAGCAATTGAGAATCGAATAATGATTCAACTTATATAACTAACAAATAAAGAACAAAGATGAGAGGAAGAAGATGAGAAGGTCTGAGAGGGAAAGAAATTGATAAAATAGGCATATGTTTTCCTATTGCTTCATTGCATAATACTTTTAAACACAAGATAACTGAGTACATAACTGCAAGGTAACCCACTAACACATGACATCACAAGTTACTCCCCACTTATCAATACTACTATTATCTAATCCATCAATCTTGCTGGCATACGTGTCACTCGAGTACTCCTCCTATTGATTTGGTTCCTGGACTCTTTGCTTAATTGACTTGCATCATTACCCATGGCATCCAGAAAAACCTTGTCCTCAAGGTTGAAAGAAGGGAAGTCCTTGCAAAAATCTTCTAAGGGTTCCCAAGTAGCTTCGGATGGATGTTGTTGTTGCCACCTGATGAGTACTTGAGGAACTTGGCAATTGTGGACGAGTACCTTTCGATAACCCAACACCTCTACTGGTGTCAAGACCGGGTGGTGAGACCAATAAAAAGTAGGAGGTAAGGCTGCTGCTGTGATAAGGGATCACCCATTACACTTCTTAAGAACGAAAATATGGAAACCATTATGGATCAGTGACTCATCAAGGGTAAGTGCAAGACGAGTAGCGGGATTACGACGCTACCGGCCCGATACGTTCAACGATACGGAAAGGACCAAAGAATCGCTTCGAGAGTTTGTGAGACTGACGGAGAGCTACAGAAGATTGGCGATATGGTTGCAACTTCACGAAAACCCAGTCATCAACTTGGAATTCCACATCAGTCCGATGAGCATTGGCTTGGTTACACATGCGTAACTGTGCTCGACGGATATTAGATTGGAGTTGGGATATTAGCTCAGTTCGGCTTCGTAAAAGAGCATCAACCGCATCTACGTTAGAGGTTCCAGCAATGTAATCCAACAGTGAAGGAGGAGATCGACCATAAATAGCCTCAAAGGGAGTCATTTTGATTGCTGAATGCCACGAGGTGTTATAACACCACTCGGCCAATGGCAAGTACTGTAACCAGGTGCGTGGATTATGGGAGGTAAAGCAACGTAAGTAGTCCTCTAAACAGCGATTTAAAACCTCGGTTTGTCCGTCAGATTGTGGGTGATACGCTGTACTCATTGATAATGTGGTACCTTGAAGCTTGAAAAGCTCTTTCCAAAAAGAACTCATGAAAATAGGGTCACGATCGGACACAATTGAAGAAGGAAACCCATGTAGTTTGATAATATCCCGAATGAAGACCTCTGCAACTTGCGGGGCAGTGAAGTTTTGTCCAAGTGGACAAAAATGACCATGTTTGGAGAGGCGGTCAACAACCACCAAGACAGTAGCTTTCCCACCACATAGCGGTAAATGAGTAATGAAATCCATTGAGATGCAGTCCCAAATTTTTCCCGGTATCGGTAACGGTTGAAGTAACCCTTGTGGAGCTCTGTTAAAAGGTTTTATTTGTTGACAAACCTGACATTGAGAAACAAATGACTGAACCGTCTCTTTCATCTTAGGCCAGTAAAATGTGGCTGAGATACGCGCAAGTGTACGTTGCATTCCAGCATGGCCACCAACAAGAGTGTTGTGATACTCAGCCAACAATAATTGTTGCAATGCCGAATCACGCGGAACCAAAATTCGGTTCTTATAAAATATGAGTCCCTCTCTGAATTAATGATGTGGATAATCAGCGGGGCGATCAGCAACAGATTGAATCAAAGCCAAAGATTCTGTATGGTGTGCCAAGAATTCCCGTAAGGCTGTTAAGACATTGCAAACGGGTGTGGAGACAGCTTGTAAAGTGTTCAAGGAACCTTGAGAAACACGAGAGAGGGCATCTGCTGGTCCATTATCAGAACCTGGGCGATAAGTAATTGTGAAATCATAACCGAGTAGCTTGGAAAGCCATTTGTATTGTTCGGGTGTTTGGATCGTTTGATTAACAATAGACCGTAAACTTTGATGATCAGTTTGGATGTGAAACGGTCGACCCAACAGATATTGTCGCCAACGTTTCACGGCTTCCGTGATAGCAAACATTTCCCGTACATAAGTTGAAGCTTGTTGTAACCGAAGAGACATTTGTTTACTAAAGTAAGCAATTGGATGACCATCCTGTAATAAGATGGCACCAATCCCGGAGCCTGAAGCATCAGTTTGGATGACGAAATCCTTGGAGAAATCTGGAAGGGTTAACACAGGGGTCTGCATGAGTGCCTGTTTTAAATTATTAAAGGTTGTGGTAGCGGATTCAGACCATACAAAGGCATCTTTGCGAAGTAACTGGGTTAAAGGGGCTGCTAACGAAGCATAATGGGCTACAAAACGACGATAATACCCTGCTAACCCGAGAAAACCACGAAGTTGCTTGAGGTTCTTTGGCAAAGGCCAATCTTTGATGGCTTTAACCTTTGCAGGGTCAACTGAAACACCATCAGAAGATACAATATGACCTAGATAAGAGACAGAGGAGCTCCCAAACTCACATTTGGATTGCTTAGCAAAAAAGCAATTTGACTCTAAGATAGAAAACACTGTCTCTAAATGTTGTAAATGTAGTTCCCATGAAGTACTGTAAACAAGGATGTCATCAAAAAAGACAAGGACAAACTTACGAAGCACCGAGCGAAAAATGTGATTCATAGTAGCTTGAAAGGTAGATGGGGCATTTGAGAGGCCGAACGGCATAACCAAGAATTCATAATGCCCATGGTGCGTTCGGAATGCTGTTTTTGCAACATCTTCTTCATGGATGCGCAACTGATGATACCCGGCTCGTAAGTCTAGTTTAGAGAATATTATGGCCCCATGGAGCTCATCCAAAAGCTCATCAACTGTAGGGATTGGAAAACGGTCTTTAACTGTGATTGCATTAACAGCCCGATAATCAACACAAAAACGCCAAGTCTCGTCTTTCTTTTTAACGAGAAGAACCGAGGAAGAAAAAGGGCTGTGGCTTGGTCGAATGATCCCTTCAGAGAGCATTTCAGAAATTAATCTCTCCATTTCTGTTTTCTGAAAGTGAGGGTAACGGTAAAGCTTGACATTTATGGGGGAGCTGTTTGGTAGCAAGGGTATGCGATGATCAAAGGGTCGTGTGGGTGGTAAGCGTTTAGGTACTGAAAAAACGATGCCATACTTGACCAGAAGCTGTTTTAACGCTTCATCAAGGGTCGGGGTAGGTGCTTGAAGCACAAGTAGAGACGATGTAGGTTCTGGTGATTCCATAACCTGTAAGTGAAAAAATGAAACCACGGCATCTTGAGTCTTGGCTTTTTGAAGTTGTGACAATCTGTGGAAAAGGTTTTTGGAGGTTTTGACTAGCCGGGAAAACGGAGGGACCTGTCCCGTTTTGTGTCGTTAATTTCCATGTTTAAATTTTTATAAATCGAAGACTATCGGAAAACAAACGTAGCTAACCATTCCACTCCCAATACAATATCAGCCCCATATATCGGTAAGAGAAATAGATCAATAACAAATGGCTTATGACCCAAATTGATTTGTTGCTGGGGGGCAAGCCCCACACATCCAACAATATCGCCATTACCGATAGTGACCTGAAGGTGAGGACAAGGTTGTATGGTTAAGCCCAAATGCTTGGCTAATCGAGTTTGAATAAAATTATGAGTGGACCCCCCATCTATTAATGCCACCACTGAATGGCCATGATTTTTTAAAACTGCGACTTTTCAAGGTAGAGGACAAACTGTCGGTTAATCATGGTTAAGATATGGGCAGGAAAAGTGGTATCGACGGGCTTGGATAAATCACAGATTCATCGAAACTAGGTGGGTTAGGTGCGGCTAGTATTGGATCAGTTGGTTCAGTGGACTCGATAGCAGATCGTATGGAGAAGCTTGTTCTTCCGACAATTGGTCTTCTACCAATAAATAAAGAAATTGTTTAGACTTACATCGATGACCAGACAAAAAAGCCTCGTCACAGTTGAAACAGATACCTTTTTCCCTTCGTGTTGCCATCTCTGTTGGTGAAAGTCGTTTAATGGGGAGAGGGTTGTTGCGATTGACTAGGGGTTGTTGAGTAGAAGGGTTGGTAACTGGGCGAACGGTAGGAGATCGAGGGTTAGAGAACTGAGATGCTGTCAATTTATTTTCAACTAGTTTGGCCATTCCTATAGCTTCATGAAGGGTAGGCGGTTTTAATAAGAACAATTCACGTCTGATATCCTCACGAAGACCGAAAAGGAAGCAGTTGAGGAGATTGGCAGTGGAAAGTCCCTAAACGCGGTTTGATAAAGCTTCAAATTCTGTCAAATAAGTGATCACAATGGTAGTTTGCTTGAGTTTGTAAAGAGCGGCTTCATGGTTGACATAAGAGGACGGCCCAAAACGTAGTTCTAAGTCACGAGCAAACTTGTCCCACGTCGAGAGTTGAGACGTGGAATGCATCCACGAGTACCAATTTAGTGCATCACCTGTCATATAAAAAGAGGCAACGTCCAATTTCTGGGCATCGGGTGTGCGGTGGAGCGCAAAGAAGCGTTCAATTTGAAAAAGCCACCCCAATGTGTTTGAACCAGAGAAAGCTGGAACTTCTAATTTGGGTAAACGCGGTTGTAGAGTAGAGTTAGGATTAGGCAAAAGAGGGGGTGGTGTGGGAGGTGTTTGACGAACAGGTTGTTTTTCTAATCTCGCGAGTTGAAGTGTAATATCTGATAAGGATTTCTGAAGGTCGGTATAGAGGGTAAAACTCTTATCAAGAGCCTCCGAATGTCGTTTGACGGTACTGCGAGTGGACTCCATCTTGGAGAGGGAAATAGATTGTTGATTTAGTTGATATGTGAGTTTGTAACGGGTGACAGATCCATCTCTCATGGTGAGTAGGCTCGATGAAAGCACCAATGATGCAACTTATAACTATTAAAAGTGAGTTAAATGGACAGGGGAAGTTATTGATGTGAGAAGAGAAGAAGAGAAGAATTGAGAGAGAAAGATATTTGATAAAATAGGCATATGTTACCTATTACTTCATTTCATAATATTCTTAAACATATGAAATAACTGAATACATAACTGAAACATAGACCACTAACACACGACATCAACAAAACTCTCCACTAGTGCTATTGTTATTTAATTAGTTGTGAAGGTAGTTTTAGGCTTTACTTATGTTCCTTTAAGAGTTAAGTATATTTTTGGTCCTTGTGGTTTGGTGCGTTTTTCACTTTTGGTCCAAAATTCAAAAAAGTTTTGGTTTTGGTCCCAAAGACATAGTTTCGTTCCACTTTTAGTCCAAAAGACATAGTTTCGTTACACTTTTGGTCCAAAAGACATAGTTTCGTTC
>BQNB010010818.1:0-82995 GCA_026074375.1 Tanacetum coccineum | reverse complement strand
CTTGTCTATAAATTACCAAGTTAACAACAAATCTAGAATCTTAACAAGTAACATATGAGATGTTTAAAATAAATATTCTTGAGTGTATCAATGTGTACATAATTTATTTAACACTTTTCTTGCAAGTATATAACTATAAGACTTTTACTTGATCATGTAAATCTTTAAAAATAATAACTAGTTAGTGATATAACGTGATAAATATGATGTTCATAGCAAAATATATAAATGAAAGTATGAGAAAGATGATGAGACCTTGAAGATGAAGTATGGCAAGATTAACTTGCTTAGCACCTAAATCAAACCCCGAGACTTCTTTGATTAACATTAAACCCTTTAGAACTTCCTTGAAATATACTTGTAATTATTAAAAACCAATTTCTTCTTGTTTTTCTAATGTGAGCCGTGGGTTTGAGCTAGAGAGAAAGAGAGAATGTGTGAACCAAAATATATAAATGAAAGTATGAGAAAGATGATGAGACCTTGAAGATGAAGTATGGCAAGATTAACTAGCTTAACACCTAAATCAAACCCCAAGACTTGTTTGATTAACATTAAACCCTTTAGAACTTCCTTGAAATATACTTGTAATTATCAAAAACCAATTTCTTCTTGTTTTTCTAATGTGAGTCGTGGGTTTGAGCTAGAGAGAAAGAGAGAATGTGTTTTGAGTTTGTATGGAAATGTGAAGTAAATAAATTGTAAGTGTATATATAATACTTAACTTAGAAAATATCTATGATAAGAAAAGATGAGAGTATGGAGGGGGTGATTTGGGAATGGGTTTGTGTAAGAAAAAGATGGGAAGTAGCTTGTGTAAGTAATTGTGTAAGAACTTGGAAAGAAAATGGTATTAGTTGGTAGGATATTATGTATATAATAGGCTTTAATGTATTTTTGTGTATAAACCTTACTAGGGCTGGTTTATATAAGATAAATAGGGAGGGAAATATTAAATTTTTGATAAGGTATAAGTATTGTGGGTATTGGTAAAGGTGGTATGGTTTACATGCATGCATGAAGGTTCATAATGCAAAACGTAAGCGTTTTACGTAAAGCTTGAAAAATAAAATGTGAAAACTTATAAATTATCATTATAATAATCATATAACACATATTTGATGTAAACTTATATTTGTTTAATGCCGATTTACATTAATTGTTGATTTTTAGTTCACGCGATTTAACTTAACGTTTATAATTAAAAGTAAACACGTAGGTTTAAAGTAAATAGTTTTGAGTTTATTGACGTAAAATGACCTAAAAATGTGGATTGTCACAAGATTCCTTCTTAGCCTTTAAAGCAAGAGATTTTCTTTCTCCTTTAGCTTTAACTATTTCAGAATCTTTCTTGATGATCATCTCATGAACTTAAGATTCCCAATGAGTTCATCAAGAGATAGTGATGTCAAGTCTTTTGACTCTTCAATCGCCGTGACCTTTGCTCTCCATTTAGGATGTAGAGCCCTAAGAAACTTTCTAACATAGTTCTTGCTAGAGTAACCTTCATCAAGAGCTTTTAGACTAGTAATAATAGTATTAAATCTAGCAAAAGCACTATCTATAGATTCGTCTTCAGAAATGACGAATTGTTCATATTGTTGTACCAAAAGGTCAATCTTGTTATCATTGACTTGGCTATTACCTTGATGGGTGATTAATAAGGTTTTCCAAATTTCTTTTGCCGTATTACACACGAAAATTCTTTTATATTCTTTTCTAGGCAAAGCGTTGTAAATAACCATTTTAGCTTCGTTATTTTTTGCAAGTCTTTTCTTAAGATCATAATTTTGTTTTTCAAAAGGGACAACCTCATCTAATTTGGTTTCTGAATTGTTTTGAATATGATGAAAATCACCCTCAGTAATAACATGCCAAAGATCAAGATCTTTTGGTTTCACATATGTTTCGAATCTATTTTTCCAATAAATAAAATTATCACTTTCGAAAGTGGTGGTCTTTGCATAGATTTCCCTTCTAGATATTTGTTGGAATCCATAGATCAATCCAAGCTTTAAAAAACAATATATTTAAAAAATCTTGAATGACCTCGGCTTCTGATACCAATTGTGGAAACTAGAAGGGGGGTTGAATAGTTTACCGGTTAATTGGCGTTTTAAAAGTTTGCTTCTAAAAACTTTAGACTCGAGTATATGTTCGATTAATCAACAATATGAACCACTAATATATCTACCTATTCACAATCACAATACAAACAATAAATGAGAAACATAAACAAGATAAAAGAAATAAGGGATAGAACAATCAAACCACAACACCAAGATTTATAGTGGTTCGGTATGAAGCTCCTCTTCTCCCTACTCCACTCCTCGAGTATCCGAATCGAGATTTCACTATGTCAACAAGCTCCCTCTAGGCAGAGAAAACTGTTTACACGTCGCTTATCTTGTTTTCCGACACTAAGCTAAATGTCAAGTTCTAATCTTAGTTATAACAAATCTACATCTTCACTAATGTATTTTAAGGACTAAAATACTAACCAACACACAATCAACACTTTTTGATTTATACACTATCTAGATTTACAGAACAACGTAAGATCAAGAAAATAAAGGTTTGAATCAAGAAGAAGATGGAAGAAGATAACTAATCTATAACACTTCATTTCTAGGCGAATACGAGTGTTCTTCTCTTGCACTTGATAGAATAAGGAAGAAGATAAGATTGAATCACTTGAAACAAGATTAAACTATGTTATTGATCAAGAGATTTAGAGAGAGAAAAAGGGTTTTAGTAAGAGAAAGAGATTTGAAAAATCTGTGCAAAGAGATCTGAAAAACTGCAAGGAATAGTGCAGTATTTATAGCCTGGAAATGGTAACATCTCCTAGGTCGTTCTGCATATCAGGGGGCGTTCTTCATATTAGAGGGTCGCCCCTTGGTTAACGTTCCCATTTTTGTCCTGTGGTGGGGAAGGTTAAATCTGTTGCAGAAGCTTCCATTTGGAGGAAAACCATATTTGAATTTTTTATATTTATGTAAAACATTTCTTTAATAAATAAAAATATTTTGTATATTTTTATTTTTGTAAAAATACTTTTGTAGAAATCTAATGTTCAAGAAAAATTTATTTCTTGATCACTAATCATGTTTAATGATTTGTTTATACATACCTTAAGTGATTTACGTCGAAATGGAAGTTTACGATTAATAACATGTAAACGTTTATTTTTATCATAGACGTTTTTATATTTTTTTCATCTTCAAAACGTAGAGAGTTCGAAAAGTATAAATAACGTTTTTAAACATTATTTGTATTAACAATGGTCATTGAAACCGTAGTACTTGCAATCAATGAAGGGATTTGGAATAATAGGTGCTTTTCTTGAGGAGGACCCTGAGATGACTAAGCTTTCGGGTTCGCTAGGGTTTTCCTAACAGCAGCTTGTTCAGGATGTTATTTGGTTAAATGGTTAGTGGATCCACATGTAGAGCACTTAGGTTTCACATAACAGTCCTTAGGGAGGTGATTTCTAAACCAATAGTGTTTACAAGGTCCAAACCAGGTCTTTTGCTTGCCTTTCGCAGATTTAGAACTTCCTGAATAAGAGACAAATAAAGAGGTGTCTGAAGGAATCTTGATTCGCTCTTTAAGGCCTTTTACCTCTTCCATCAGAGTGAGAAGCAGTTTCTTAGTAGATGAGTCAGCTTTCTTGACAAGAGAAAGGTCAGGGACAGAGGATGTCATAGGCTGAGCCTTTTTCTTTAGAACCTTAACGGCTAACCTTTTGGCAGGGACATTTTTAATCTCTTTAGAGACAATTGGGGTCAAGGTCAAGTCAGCAAGAGAAATTTCATCCTTTGATGTATCATTGAGCTCAGCCCCTAAAAGTTTAGAAAGAGGAGGCAGAGGTTCGTGAATGTCACACTCAGACTCAGAGTCAGAGGTTATTTCAGGAGCAGTCTCAGATAGAGACTCAGCGGCCTTGGAAAATAGTACTTCCTTTGAGGAAATAGTGTTTTTCCTCCTAAGACATGGACAATGTTAACAGGTACTTGCTCAGTGAGCAATTGGTTAAAAGTGACTTTGGTGGAGGTCTACTTCTCAATGACTTTCTTTAAGTCATAGATTTTATCTCTTTAAGATTTATTTTCTAGATTTAATCTGGTGATCTTATTTTGGAGAGAGCAGTTTAGGGCCTTGGTGTTTTTAAGGTCAGTCAGTTCAGACTTACATGAGGACAACTCTTGATTAAGAGAGTTGAACTTGCTGAGAAAGTTTTTCCTCTAATCCTACCCATAGTGGAGATCAACATGGGTGTAGTCAAGAACATGTTTTCTTGCATCACCATCAGTCATAGACATAAGTCTTTGTACCATTTTCATAGTGATTTCAACCTACTGACCTGATATGGCATCATTCTTTCCAACAGATGGTTCTTCCTTAGCAATAGCCATAAATTCTTTGACCTTAGTAACCCCTTCATCTTTAGAGGACACTGACTCCTCATCCCAGTCAAATGACTCAGCAACCAACCCTTATTCACTTTTACCCTTAGACAAACTATCAATCTTTTCGGTAAGGATAGCTATCTTAGCTTTCAGACCCTTGTATTTCCCTTTGTAGTCCTTTGATGATTGTCAACATTTTGATTGTGTTAGGGTCTTGAGTTGGATTGAAACTTGGGTTTTCTATATGTTTTATTTGAGGAAGGATAGGAAGGTGTGGAAGTTTTGGTTGATGGATAGTCCTTTTGAAAGTGACCTAGTTTACCACAAGCAAAATAGGTTTCTTTGGTTTTGTCGATAGGTTTCTTGGCTCATCTAACTCTTCTAGACCTTTTTGTAATATCTCTTCTGATTGGAAAGCAACACTTTGTCATGAAATTCAGCGTTCAAGCCAGCTAGAAATTCGTTGTTGCTCCTGGTATCTTCTTTAACATCTAAGTCACTATCCTAAAATTGAATGTTAGAAATCTAGGCTTTTGAGCTTGAGGCCTAAATATAAAATCTAGTAGTTTCAGACTCATAGATTTGATCTATCGGGCCCTCTTCATAGTTGTATTTGCCATAGAGGGCAGCCAAAGTATCATTTTTGATAGAGTTATTGGCCCTCTGAGTTTGATTCATACTTAACCATTTTCTTGGCAAGTTGTTGACAAACGTGGCATTAACTTCAGCTTGTGGAATGGAAACATCATCGTTTTCAAGGTCATTTAATAAGCATTTCAGCCTTGTGAATGTTCCATTCACTTTTTCACCCTCAAGTGCTTTGAAAGCATTGAATTTGAGTCTTAAGGCAACAATCTTAGTGTCTTTAGTTTTGGATGGTCTCTTATGAGCTAAGACAATGTCAGTCCACATAGCTTTAGAAGTGGTTCACTTGATGACAGATTTCATGATATCATTTGGCAGACAAGAGATAATGATACTTTTTAATCTGTTGTCTTGATTAGCAAGTTTTCTGTCCTCAGGTGACCATTGTTTTTGAGGTTTGGTCAGTTAATTTGTAGAGGTGAATAAAGGTGACATAGGCATAAAAGGTCCATTTTCCAAAAAAAATCAATGTGATAAGGTTCAAGTCCATCTAAATAGACTAAGAACCTATATTTCCATCTAGAAAAATATTCTACATCAAATGCAGGAACATTTGTGACATGAGAACCCCCTCTTGAGTCAAGAAGTTAGGAGAGATCCTCATTAACAACATTCTGAGCTACATTGGTTGTAGTCGTGTTGTTAGTGATGTTAACTGGAATAGGGTCAGTTCGATTAGGGCTTGTAGGGTTACCAGTATTTGTTCCTAAAGGTGGTGGGATAGGTGGTATAGTTCTAGACTTGATTGGATCTTGATTTCTTTAAAATAAAGAATAGTTTATAAAATGTTTAATAAATCAACCTGGCTCTGATAGCAATTTAAAGTCCCAAATAACACGTCTATATGGAAATATAACACTTATTAATAGTAAATAACACAAGTAATAACTTTTCAATCGTGTAATGCTTTATTGATATAATCAAATAACTACAATGTGCTATGGATCGTACAAGTTGGATGACAATGTAATATTACCCTTCGAACAAGTAAACTTGACAAAGTATCAAGTTTACAAGTTGATGCGGTCGTCGTAGGACTTCAACAAGAAATTTTACAACTCCCTAGGCAGAGCACCTAACCGTTGTAGTGTAGTAAGGTAAGACTCGGGGGGTTGTTATCGTTCTCTAGGGGAATAGGTTGGGAAGGCTTGATCAAGATCTAACAAAGGTCTACAAAGTTGAGATAATATTCTTTTTGTATTTTTATTTATAAAAAGCAGGTAAAATCATATGGTTTGAGAGGTTGGTTTGTTTGATCTAATTAAACTAAATTATAATCTAAACTACTTTGGTGATAACTTATATGATAAACGAACGTATTTACTTAATCATGCACTACTCCTTAGCATATTTCTTCTAGAGCGTTGCTTTAATCACACTTGTGATGATCAGGTAAGGTATTTCCTAATCATGAACGAATTAACACGAACCGCCTTTCTATGTAATATTCCCGTTAAGAGCAACGCCAACAAGTAAGGTAGGTAAGAAGACTATTACAAGTGTCCGCCAAAAGTATATGTAAAAGCAATAGAAATATCTTTAAGATGGAATCAACCATATTTGGGTAAGGTAGTATGAAGACTGTTACCAGATGGTATCCTTTATACACACTCGTGTTTCCCTAGACGTCTATGCCAATTTAATATCTTATGGCTAGTTTTCTAAAGCCTAACGCGCACATCCATCACAAGAAGCAACATTAAAAGGATCTACATACTAAGTTTCATGTAATCATAAGTATATACTAATAGATCTAGCCTTGCATGGAAAATAAAGAAGAAGAAGAACAACAACAATCTATCACAAAACACCTAGACATATTAAGTGATAAGAGATAAATGAACTTCACTTGTTTAATCATGTAGTTGAGGTTGTTATAAGAGGGTTTTGACACCCTAAAAACGAGCCCAAAGCTGCTAAAATCGTCTTCTAAAACAAGGGTTCGTCTCCCAAAAGTTACACACTTAAAACCCTAAAAACGAATTTGTATATATAAGAAAACAAGCGCGACGGCGTCGCTTTATGTTGCTGACTTCGTCATGCCGCAATGGTCTTCTAGGATTTCTTTAAGTCGGCTTCGTTATGACGCCGTCTAGAATTTCGTTAACTTTGATGCCGTCGCTTGTAATTAGCGACGCCGTCTCCACGCACTGTATACTTTTCTTCAAGATAGTTGGTGTAGAGTTGTATTCTTGTCTGTTTCTTCTCCAATTGAGCCCAAGTTACGTGTATTTCCTCCAAAAGCCATCTAAATGCTAAAATCATAAAAACAAATGATTAAGCGCGTAATCTAGGCATATTTGCATGATTTAAGGGGTTAAATGACCTCGAAAAAGTGTATAAAATGACACATCATCACAAGCGAACTTATGTAGACCAGCTGATAGGATCAGCGAACTAACGTATAAGTTCGACAAAGGAGTAAATGAATATAATAATAACAACACTAAAAGAGATAGCATTTACTCCTTACAACATTCTCTATTTATACTAATACAAGGTTGTATCCTTAGTGGTGGGGCCGGTGCTAACTGTGTCAAAGAACAATAATAAGCCATATAGGTGTGGTGACTACCACACAAGCATTAATGCACGTCTATTCTTGGAAATATCCCTCCCATACTTTTATAGAAACAGTTCTGCCAACTGTTGTCACTAAAACATTTTACTATAACTGATGTTTAACGTTTTTAGCACAAAGATTTCAACCCGACCAAAAATAAGTTATAAATATAGGAAATGATACGGACACGAACCTAAATACCTAAGTATATCAACAAGTATAGATCTCTCAGTTTGTTGTTCTAAAGGAGAGGTGAATTTGAGACTTACATTTTGGTTTTTCGTTTAATGCTTAGACATCGCTATATTTTTTGTTTTAATTATTGACTAAAAATGCAAAGAAAAGGGAAACTAAGGAAAACAATAACTAAGGAAATTTATGGAGAACAATGAAAAAAAGAAAAAAGTTATAACGACAAATAAAAAGGAATAAATAATCCTTGTTGTGTGGACTAAGGAGATTAATTTTTAGTGTGTGCAAGTGGTAATATTGGATTGATTGATTGATAATATCTGAGATAATAAATTTGACTCCATGATTAAATTAGAACATGCTAGTACCACGTATATAGTCCACAGTTCTGTTTACCGTAATCATCTCAAGAAAAGAAAGTGAAAAATCCAAAACGAACGGATAATCCACAACGTACTTCTTATTAGTTGATTTTTATAAAATTCATTTAAGTTGATTTATTTCGAAAAAGCTTTTGACTTAAGTAGAAAATAAATTTCTAAAATCGTATGTGGTTCCACTTTTTAATTTTAGTTAAAACAAGTTGTTATACGCATTTTTCAAAACACTAATTTGGATCATCGTTAAATCAAAATGTTTCAGTTAATATAATAAACCATCCGCTTGCCAAATAACACTATAAACAAACACATCAAATCAATACCAATCTCAAACAAGTATAATGAGAAACAAACTACTCAATGACATCCTAAAATGGCTAAAAAGCATAATAAAAAAACGAAACATAACAAAAGTAATTACGTTATACAAGGTAATAGACTAAAATCAAAGAAAAATGATTGTAAAGCACCGAGTTTGATAAGGAGACGAAAAACAAAGAGCGACAGACATAAACTTTAACCCAAATTCCATAGCTCATAGACCTAAATACTCCTTAATACCTCACTGCAAAAAATCCTAATAAGATTATTTATAAAACCCATGAATCTACAATTAATCCGACCAAAGCATTATAACTTTATGTAAATTTGAGGTGGTTAGAGAGGAATAAAGCTTGCAACATTAAATGGAAAAAGCTTAAAAATTATAAAACATTATTTTTAAAATTCATTATAAACGCTAAAAAAGCATAAAGATTAAAAAATATTTAAAAAGACATCATCGAAATAAGTTTTAAAACTAAAAGACACAAACTTTATAAATTTAAATGACTAAAATTGATGACTTTTGTAAAAGGATTATAACTTTAAAATATTTTAACCATGAAATACATTAAAAATATGAACTTTACGAAAGATAACCTAAAGTTAACGCTTGGTACTATATATATATAAAAATAATAAAAGGTAAAAAATACTAACTTGATAAAAGTTGTACAACGAGCACACTAAGATGTGTTTTTAAAACAAAAAGCAAATCTAAAAACTACATATTTAAATCAAAAGTAACCTAAAAATATGTATAAAGTAAAAGTTTCTAAAATGAAAGCTCCCCCTATGATGTGTCTATCTGCTGGTTTAAATAACTTCAATAAATGTGACCTTTGGGTAGTTTTATGTCCGTTGGAGGCCTGTAATGGCAAATAAATGTGGGCCCCACATTGAATAACGGCTAATAAATGCTGGCGTGTAGAGGTGGTTGACGTGGAAGCTGACTAGGCGTGAAATTAATTGTCAAAAACTGAGAAGGCAAAGACTCGAACCAGGGTCTTGTTGCTCAAACCCGAACATCCCATCCACTTGACTAGAAGCTTATTGGTGATATCAAGTTAAAACAAATATCTCTTATTCCTTTTTGTTTTATGGGCTGAACTAGTTAACTATATGCAGTCTAGTTAAACTCGGTCTTGTGTCTTGAGCTTTATTAAAAAAATAGGTACATATGCAATCAAAACATTTGGTACAAATATTAAAAAAATTACCTCAATTTTAGGGTTGCTAAAAAACAAACAAATAGGTACATATGCAATCAAAACCCACCCAACACTTAGAATTGAACATCGTCCTCGATGTTCTAAACAATAGGGTGTACCCAACACTTAGAACGAAAAAAACAATGTGCAATTTTAAGTGTGGAGATAGGTATCAAATGCTAATCAGATAAACATCAAAGAATAGAAAAACTTCCCTAGTGTCGGCTCGCAGATCCGTAGTAACATATAAGCATAGTGGAGCTCAGCCTCAGCATCCGAGAAAAACTACGCGATCCTGGGAATCAATTTGACCGGAGCAAATAATAGTGTAGAAGATAAAAGCCCACGCAGTGTCGTTCCATGTCCAAATATCACGTCCAGAAATGTGACAGTATCTAATAAGTCCTGAAACTCAAAAGAAGTGTCATAGTATAATGCAGCAAAGGGACGGATATAAGGATACGACAAGTTATTATATATTTTTTTACTTTCATTGTTTTGATTTGATTTGATTTTTTATATTTTTTGGAAAAGAAAACAAAATAAAAGAAAAAGATACGAAGAAACGGGTTGCCTCCCGATAAGCGCTTGTTTTTTTATAAGTCGCTAGCTTGACTCGCCTAATGTTAAATTTTTATTAAAGTCAAAAGGGCAGGACAATTCAATCTTTGGTGGAACTTCTTTCAAAATTTTGAGTCGACGTCAATAACGATTATTCCAGGATCAAATACTTCATTTTCGTCTCCCGAATCGAATAAATCTAATAAGTGAATTTTAGAGAAATTTTCAGGAAAGACGAGGCCAAAACCGTATGATAAAAAAAATAATAGTCTCGGGCCAAGTATATCAAAAACACGATAAGATCTAAAACTGCCATAACGAAATTGTAAGAAGGTAAGGATAAGGTTAGGCATGGTTAAATCAAAAGTTAACTTTCCGTACGGAGGTGGGATTTGTGCGGTACTTTGTGAGCTATGAATTTGCACCTCCTCCATTATAGTCTTTGTTTCGGGCTCATCACTCTCCTCATTCTGAATATCAAAGATAGAATTGTCTGAATTTAAAGTAAATTCAAATTTGAAATCAAACAAAGGATTCATGATAGTCATATCGAAAGTTTCTAAAATCAGATTAAGAGAGTCTTAGGGTTTCTTGGATACCCTTGGGATTGGGACAAGTTCATCACTATCCTCAAGAGGATTAAGTGCGATTTTCTCGTCGCCCATTAAAAAGGTATCTGATGATTCCCTAATAAGTGGATCGATTAGTGGATCGATCTCAGATTTATCTGCTTCTGAAGGTTCATCCTCATCACTCTCATCAAAGTATGTATATTCAACAGTATTAGTATGACCTGGTCCTGACTGATGTTGAAGATTTTGACTTATGTATGCTATTTGCTTTCCAAGGACCTTAATTTGTGCACTCAACGCGAAAGTAGTCTCAGAATAATGACCACTTACACTAGTGGTAGTGTCATAATACACTTTGGCGTCCTATTGAAAATGATGTTGTGTCATATTCTCGATCAAGTCATATGTCTCTTGAGGCGTCTTACGCATGATATTGCCGTCGGCAGCCACCATAATTTTGTCTCGATCAATCATAGTTATTCCATGATAAAAGGTTAGGATTTGATCAAGAAGCAAGATTCTATGATCTGGACATTTCTGCAAGCATGATTTGAATCTTTCCCAAGCTTCAAATACCGATTCAATAGGCAAATGTCAGAAATTCATAATGTCTTTCCTAAGCTGCAACGCTCTAGAATATGGGTAGTATTTTGAAAAAAACTTGGAGACCATCTCTTCCCAGGTAAGAATAGAATGAGGTTTAAGACGATAAAACCAAATTTGAGCATCGTGGGTCAAAGAGAATGGGAAAAGATTAAGATTGAAGATATCTTCAAAAAATCCATTTTTCTTGATGAATTGGGTGATAGATAAATACCTGTTTAAGTGCTCGTTCGCATCTTCATCTTAGAATCCATAGAATTGACAATTTTGTCGAAGACGCTCGATCATATAATTTTTCAAAACAAATTCCGGTTGTTGAGCGGTTGTCGGAGCGATCGGTCCTCCTATATCGATAAGTGACGGCTTATGAAGTTCCTATATGGTTCGAAGATCATGGATTTGAGAGGGTAAAGAATTAGAATTATCTCAAAACATTTTAAAAAATTTTTCTTTTTAATTTTTCTAATTTTTTTTTGAAAAAGGATACTCGAAAAGAAACTTTCACGAGAATAAAAATTCAAGTAAAAGGATCTCTAAGGAACTAACTCCACACCGCAACGTAAGAATTGTACACCATCTCCCCGACAACGGCGCCATTTGATGTTATCGTTTTAGCACACCAAAAATTATTTATAAATATAGAAAGATACGGACACGAACCTAAATACCTAAGTATATCAGCAAGTATAGATCTCTCGGTTTGTTGTTCTAAGGCTGGATGGAGTGGTGGTGAGAAACCCACCGAACACGTTAGCGTCACATCAGCTTTCTCTCTCCAAATAAAACTCGCCTTGCAACTCACCTTTCAACCGTAATAAGAACTCACCTTACCACTAACACTCACATTTCATTAAAATATCCACTTTATATAAAATATACCCCACTAAATACCCACATACACTCATAACCAATTAATATATACTTAATAAAAAAGAAATGGGCCCATAAAATAAAACTCACCGTGAGGTGAGTTTCTCAACCAAGAGTGCACAAAATTTGCCAAAGTCACCTTGCTAGTGAGTAACTCACCTAGGTGAGTTTGTGGCCGGGATGGCACTCACTCGTGAGTTCCAAACTCACCTCCACTCCGTCCAACCTAAAGGATAGGTGAATTTGAGACTTACATTTTTGTTTTTCGTTTAATGCTTAGATATCGCTATATTTTTTGTTTTAATTATAGACTAAAAATGCAAGGAAAATGGGAAACTAAGGAAAACAATAACTAAGGAAATCTACAAAGAAACAACGAAATAAGATAAAAGGATAACGACAAATATAAAGGAAGAAATATACTTGTTTGGATATGGTTAATTTTTTGTGGTGGCTAAGTGGTAATTTGGATTGGACGATTAATAATTCGAGATAAGAAAATTTACTCTGATTAAATTACATGCTAGTCCAAGTTTATTGGTCACCGGTTCCGTTTACCCAATAATCTCGAGAATAGAATGTGAAATGATCCAAACAACGATAATCCACAACGTACTTCTTATTAGTTGATTTTTATAAAATTCGTTTAAGTTGATTTATTTCCAAAAAGCTTTTGACTTAAGTAGAAAATAAATTTCTAAAATCGTATGTGGTTCCACTTTTTAATTTTAGTTAAAACAAGTTTTATACCTTTTCAAAACAATATTTTGGATCATCGTTTAAATCAAAAGTCTCAAGTTAAATTATAAACATCCCTTCCAAATTACTACTTAACTAACACATCAAATCAACCAATCTCCAAACAAGTATATAAAAATATCTACTCTAACATCCTAATATGGCTAAAAAGCATAATAATAAAACTAAACATAACAAAAGTAATTACGCTAAACATGGTAAATAACTAAAATAAAGAAAATGATTTAAAGCACCGAGTTTGGATTAGGAGACGAAAACAATGACGAAAGACATAAACTTCAACCAAATTCCATAGCTCATAACCTAAATACTCCTTAATACCCGCTAAAAATACTAATAAGATTCTTTATACCCATGAATCTTCAATTAATCATCCAAAGCTTGTAACTTTATGTAAATTTGAGGTGGGTAGAAGAATAAAGCTTGCAACTTTAAATGGTAAAAAGCTTAAAAATTTATAAAACATGATTTTTAAAAGTTAATTAACACTAAAAATGCATAAAGATTAAAAAAATATTTAAAAGACATCATCGAAATAAGTTTTAAAACTAAAAGACACAAACTTTATAAATTTAAATGACTAAAAATGATGACTTTTGTAAAAGGATTATAACTTTAAAATATGTTAACCATGAAAAACATTAAAAATATGAACTTTACGAAAGATAACCTAAATTAAGCACTTGATTAAGATAGAGAGAAAAATAATTAAAGTAAAAATACTAACTTGATAAAAGTTTACAACGTGCACACTTAAGATGTGTGTTAATACAAAAAGCAAATCTTTAAACTACATATTAAATCAAAAGTTAACTAAAAATATGTTTAAGTAAAAGTTTCTAAAATGAAAGCTCCCCCTATGATGTGTCTATCTGCTGGTTTAAATAACTTCAATAAATGTGACCGTTGGGTAGTTTTATGTCCGTTGGAGGCCTGTAACGGCTAATAAATGCAGGTCCCACATTGAATAACGGCTAATAAATGCTGGCGTGTAGAGGTGGCTGACGTGGAAGCTGACTGGGCGCGAAATTAATTGTCCAAAACTGAGAAGGCAAAGACTCGAACCAGGGTCTTGTAGACCAAACCCGAACACCCCATCCACTAGACTAGATGCCTATTGGTGATATCAAGTTAAAACAAATATCTCTTATTCCTTTTTGTTTTATGGGCTGGGCTAGTATATGCAGTCTAGTTAAACTCGGTCTTGTGTCTTGAGCTTTATTAAATCTTCAAACTTTGTCTTCTCATTTTCTTTAAACTTTATCTTTAAAATCTTCAAAAGTAGTCATCTTTGCTCCTCATATGTCTCCGTATTTCTCGAACGGTACCCTAATAATAAAATAACAAAAGACGTAATATTTGCAATAAAACCCGTAACTTTGTTGTTTACTTTAGCAAAAATGCGCGGATTTCTTATAATAAAACATGTATAAACGTGATTTCATCATTTACCAACTTCGTACAAGGTACATGTTTTAACTCAAATAACGTTTTGTCTCGCCAGTATGCTTTAATGAGTTTCCCGCCTAAACCTTACTTAGAGAAAAGCTAAAGTTTAGCTTGTTCTTCTTCAAAGGGTAATAGAATAGTCAGGGTATTGCCACCCTTGACTTTCCTTGAAACCATCAGCGTATTCCTTCTTCATACTAGCTAATATTCATCCTAGCTGACGAGTATGTCTTCAAGTAATCTTCGACTTCCTTGACAATGCCTTTGACTTCAATACGTCTGAGGTTGCTCGCTAAGGCTTTTCACTCAGCGAGTTCTTTCACTGCTCATTGACGCTTTGCACTCAGCGAGTCTTCATTACTCGCTGATGCTTTGCACTTAGCAAGTTTTCAATACTTAGCCTAATTTATGTTTGAATCTAGGCAGAGACAATTGGGCTCTGAATTGGCCCAACAATCTACCCCTTTTTGAATATAAATTATGCTAAGTAAAAATTATAGTAAGTGAGTACACAGCTTCTTTGAATGCGAGGGGGGCGAAATGGCTCGGAGTAATGAAGTGGGTTGCATAGGCGACCGAAGGGTTGGGGATGAAAGCAGGTTTTATAGGTGTTTGCCAGTGGCAGGTGGAGATTTAGATTGAGTGACGGATGTGGACGTATTAATAGGATGGGGAATAGGACTAAGTGTGTGGTATGTGTATAGAAGGGAAGTGTGAAAGTGAGCGAAACACAGATGAAAACGGACGAGAAAGATACTGAGATGAAGAGCGGCGACGATGATTGCCGGATACCCCTGCATGTATGGGGGATATGGGGGGGGGGGGGCGGGGAGCGGACGAGGGGGGTGGTAGTTTGGTTGATTGAGGCGCGAGTGGTGAGTGGCGGGGCTGAGTCTTGGCACTCGTGCCAGAACTGTTTTAAAGGGATTAACGATTGAAAGTCAGCGACGGTGACAGTAGTGCGACCACAATTCGAAACTTGTGGTTGGTGAAACTTCGTTTCAAGAGAGGGATTTGACAAGGGAAGTCGAGGGGGAGGGTCAGTGGGGCTTACGCGGAGAGTAAGGGTCCATGTAAGCGGACAGTACTTCAGTATTTGGCGTCTCCCGAACGGAGATACAATGCGTACAATAAAGTGGAACGGGTAGTATATTAGGATGAGGTAGACAGTAGATTGTCATTAGGGCACGAGACGAGGCCGAAAGACGCGTGGTATAGTCATAGAGGGGAGACAAAATAAGTAGTCTCGGGTGGCCTCAGATTGCTATAGCAAGAGGAACCGCTCGAAAGATCGTAGAAACTGCCATAACAAATTGTGCTGGGAGTTTGAAGGTGTGAATGGATAATGGTCGGGTTAGTCATTATGTGATAGAAATCGAAGGAATGTCTGTTTCTAATCTAATTCATCCGAGGAGGCGGTGAGGTGATATATTTGTGTGTGCGTGTGAGCGGGCTGATTGTAGGGGGCAGAGGAGTAATTTTTGTGAGACTCTTGTTGCTCTTTCGATTATAAAGTGCTCGTATGTTACGGTGGCTAGTCCGGAGCAGCGAGCACCTCATGGGACGAGAATGCATCAAGAGGATGGGGGGTGGTGATAGGTCCGTTGAATTAAATAAAGTTCAAAAATAGAGAGAGAGATCAAACGAGATTGGTGAGTTCATGGGATAGACGCTATCAGGAAGCGGTTAGAGCAAAGAAGGGTTATGGGGATTGCGAGGCTCGTCTTAGGGGAGTTCTTGGGTGGGAGTAGGCCCTTGGGATTGGGGGGTGAGCGCAGGGGGGGGTTCACGTCACGTATCACAGAGGTGTGCAAGTAAGTTCGGCATTTAGTGGCTAGTTGCCGCGCATTAAAAGGTTATCTGATGAGTAGCCAATGAATGGATCGATTAGGGTGAGGTCATCAATCTCAATTGTCTCTGCTACTTCATGAAGGTTCATCCAGCATCACTCGGGGGGTTTTCGTGCATGATGCCGCGGCGAGAAATTAGTGTAAATTTGGGGATAATTCTCAATATATGTAGTGGGGGATGGGTGACCTTGGTCCTAGACTGATGTTGAATATTTTGACGTTATGTATGCTAGTGATCTTTCTACAAGACCTTAAATTTTGCACGAGCAGATAGTGAGGGTCATAGGGGTTCGCGCGTGGGAGCTGTATATAGTTACTCACTAGAAGATGCAGTGAGGACGCTACGTGTTTATTATCTGCCGAGTAATTCAGGTGTCATTGGAGGGGGGTGGGGATCAGTTGCGAGGGGGGGATACAGATGGGCAGTCAGGTTCTCTTGGAGACTGTTGAGAGACATTTAGATGTGAGTGAGTTAGCGATACATTTTGTATTGTGCGTTTCGGGGGGGGGGGGAAGTTGTTCTCAGGGCATGAGGGTATCTGCAGAATTTTTAGAGTGGGGTTTATGTCTGTATACACAATTTTGTGGTAGAGTCAGGAATGCACTTACAGCGTGCATGAGAATTACTGTCTATGGCCTAGAGTCGATGATCACATTAGGGCCTACCGAACAACTATTTGAGCTCGTCGTATGTCAACACAATCAGTTAGTTCGCATGATCTCTTACGGAAAGAGGTTCATGGAATTTGCACCTCTTCTATCAGATACAGTCACTACTTGTATCTTTACTCTATATTTGATTTCTTTTCGCAACAACATAATACTATAAAGAACTAGCAGACATTGCATATTGAATGCACATATAACAATGCCAAGGCAACAAAATAACGCATAGTCTTATCTCTTATAGCAAATCTGCTCAGAAATTCAAACTTAATGTCCTCGTATTACCTATCCTAATCACTCTGAATGTTTGAGCACTTCATGTCTTTAGGGGGTTTAAAGGAAATCTATGTGTGGAGAGGGCATTACTAACAAAAATAGACACATTTGGTGACTAGATACACTGCTCTTCTCCCTCGTTGAACAGAAGTAAGAATTGAGAAGAGAATTGTACACAGAATGTGACATATCGATCAGGACTAAAGGATTGATGAGCATCGTGGTATAGCAACAGATCTTAGTTGAAAGTGAGGACAGTGAGAACAGTACTTATGAAGTCATAGGGTCCGTGGAAAGAAGATCTCATTTAGACTTGGGGTTGATGAATTAGTGGGTGTAGGGAGTGAGAAGAGAATACCGTGTATATAAGTAGTGCTCGTGGTCGTTGGGTGGGGGTGGGGGAGGGTGGGGGGGTGCGGTGCAGGTGGCGATTAGACATCTAGGGGAGATCGCATGAGAAGTGGACAAAGGATTGTCGAAGTACCTCGATCATATAATTTTATCAAAACAAATTCTGTTGTTGAGTGGAGGGGGCGTGGTGTGAAATGTAGTTTTGTCTGGGCGATCGGGTTAATGTCCGTCCTCTAATCGATAAGGTTACAGGGCTTATGAAGGTATCCTATATTTGAAGTATCATGGAATTGAGAGGGTAAAGAATTAGAATTATCTCAAAACATTTTTTTAAATTTTTCTTTTTAATTTTTCTAATTTTTTTTTGAAAAAGGATACTCGAAAAGAAACTTTCACGAGAATAAAAATTCAAGTAAAAGGATCTCTAAGGAACTAACTCCCCACCGCAAACGTAAGAATTGTACACCATCTACCCTCACAACAGCGCCATTTGATGTTATCAGTTTTAGCACATACCAAAAATTATTTATAAGATAGAAAGATAACGGACCAAAGATCGAACCTAAATACCAAATATATCAGACATTAATAGATCGTCTACTCTCGTTTTGTTTGAACTAACAAGGCTGGATGAGTGTGAGTTAAGAAAAACACACCGAACACTTAGCGTCCCATCCAGCTTTCTCTCTCCAAATCAAAACCGCCTTAGCAACACACCACTTACAACCGTAAATAAAGAACCACCTTGACCAACTAAAACACACACATTTTCATTAAAATAATCCACTTTATATAATATATATAACCCCCCACTAAAATACGCCACCAAACACTCCATAACCAATTAATATAAACTTAATAAAAAAGGAAATGGGCCCATAAAAATAAACTCACCGTGATGTAGTTTCTCAACCAAGAGTGCACATAAAATTTGCCAAGTCACCTTGCTAGTGAGTAACTCACCCTCACCGTAGGTGAGTATGTGGCCGGTATGGCAACTTCACGTTTATCGTATTCCCACCAAACCACCTCCACATCCTTTCCAAAAACAAAAGGATAGGATTGAATTTTGAGAACTTACATGTTTTGTTTTCGTTTAATGCTTAGATATCGCTATATTTTTTGTTTTAATTATAGACTAAAAATGCAAGGAAAAAGGGAAACTAAGGAAAACAATAACTAAGGAAATCTACAAAGAAACAACGAAATAAGATAAAAGGATAACGACAAATATAAAGGAAGAAATATACTTGTTTGGATATGGTTAATTTTAGTGTGCTAAGTTGGTAATTGGGATTGGACGATTATTAATTCGAGATAAGAAAATTACTCTATTATATTCCACCAAGCTAGTCCAAGTTATATTGGTCACCGGTTTCCGTTTAAACCACAATAAATCTATCGAGAATAGAATGTGTAATGATCCAAGACACGATAATCCACAACGTACTTCTGATATTGATTTTTTAAAAATAATCGTTTAAGTTTGATTTATTTCCAAAAAATCTTTGACTTAAGTAGAAAAAATTTCTAAAATCGTATGTAGTTCCACATTTTTTAATTTTAGTTAAAACAGTTTTAATACCTTATTCACTACATTAATTTTGGAATCCTATCGTTTAAAAATCAAAATACTCAAGTTAAATTATAAACATCCTCTTCCAATTAACTTAACTTTAACTAACACATCAAATCAAATCCAAAGTCCACCAACAATATAATAAAAATATCCAACTCTAACACCAAATATGGGCTAAAAAGCATAATAATAAAACTAAACATAACAAAAGTAATTACGCTAAACATGGCAAATAACTAAAATAAAGAAAATGATTATAAAGCACCGAGTTTGGATTAGGAGACGAAAACAATGACGAAAGACATAAACTTCAACCAAATTCCATAGCTCAAAACCCAAATACCGTATACCGCTAAACAATACTAAATAAAAATGCTTCATACCCATGAATCATCAATTAATCATCTAAAGCTTGTAACTTTATGTAAATTTGAGGTGGGTAGAAGAATAAAGCTTGCAACTTTAAATAGTAAAAAGCTTAAAATTTTATAAAACATGATTTTTAAAAGTTAATTAACAATAAAAATGCATAAAGACTAAAAAAAATATTTAAAAGACATGATCAAAATAAGTTTTAAAATTAAAAGACACAAACTTTATAAATTTAAATGAATAAAAATGATGACTTTGGTATAAGGATTATAACTTTAAAATATTTTAACCATGAAAAACATTAAAAATATCAATTTTACGAAAGAAAAGTTAAATTATGCACTTGATTAAGATAGAGAAAAAAATATTTAAAGTAAAAATATTAAATTGATAAAAGTTTACAACGTGCACACTTAAGATGTGTGTTAATACAAAAAGCAAATCTTTAAACTACATATTAAATCAAAAGCTAACTAAAAATAAATAAATGTGACCGCTGGGTAGTTTTATGTCCGTTGGAGGCCTGGTAACGGCTAATAAATGCAGGTCCCACATTGAATAACGACTAATAAATGCTGGCGTGTGGAGGTGGCTGGTGTGGAAGCTGACTGGGCGCGAAATTAATTGTCAAAAACCGAGAAGGAAAAGACTCGAACTAGTGTCTTGTAGCTCAAACTCGAACACCCCATCCACTGGACTAGAAGCCTATTGGTGATATCAAGTTAAAACAAATAGCTCTTATTCCTATTTGTTTTATGGGCTGGACTATTTAACTATGTGCAGTCTAGTTAAAATCGGTCTTGTGTCTTGAGCTTTATTAAATCTTCAAACTTTGTCTTCTCATTTTCTTTAAACTTTATCTTCAAAATCTTCAAAAGTAGTCATCTTTGCTCCTCATATGTCTCTATTTTTCTCAAACGGTACCCTAATAATAAAATAACAAAAGACATAATATTTGCAATAAAACCCGTAACTTTGTTATTTATTTTAGCAAAATGCGGGGATTTCTTATAATAAAACATGTATAAACGTGATTTCATCATTTACCAACTTCGTACAAGGTACATGTTTTAACTCAAATAACGTTTTGTCTCGCCAGTATGCTTTAATGAGTTTCCCGCCTAAACCTTACTTAGAGAAAAGCTAAAGTTTAGCTTGTTCTTCTTCAAAGGGTAATAGAATAGTCAGGGTATTGCCACCCTTGACTTTCCTTGAAACCATCAGCGTATTCCTTCTTCATACTAGCTAATATTCATCCTAGCTGACGAGTATGTCTTCAAGTAATCTTCGACTTCCTTGACAATGCCTTTGACTTCAATACGTCTGAGGTTGCTCGCTAAGGCTTTTCACTCAGCGAGTTCTTTCACTGCTCATTGACGCTTTGCACTCAGCGAGTCTTCATTACTCGCTGATGCTTTGCACTTAGCAAGTTTTCAATACTTAGCCTAATTTATGTTTGAATCTAGGCAGAGACAATTGGGCTCTGAATTGGCCCAACACCGTGAAATCACGAAGATTTTTAAAGATATTATTCTTTAGGGAGATACGTGCGTGAATAAATTAACAAACAACAACAAATGTAACTATGTTTCATTACTTGTTGAAAGAAATAATAAATAATATGTCAATGATACAATAAATAATTTGGTTTGTAATTATTAAAATGAGGCAATTTCATATTTCCCTCTCTTTTCACCATTAATTTCATATTTACTCAAACATGCATCAAAAGTGTGGTACATCATGCATTCAAATGTTGTAATTTGGGTATATATGAAATTATTGATGAAAAAACGGAGAGATATGAAATTAATCCTATTAAAATAACAAACATGCATGTATCGTCTTTTCCAATGTTCATTTCCTAAACACCTAAGAAGTTAAAAAAACAAAAGTAAAAGTAAAAATGAGATCTTTTACATAGAGATGTAAAGTAAAAAAATGGTATAAAACATGTCATATTTATATTCTACATTATCTTGAACATTGATCATAGAGCTTGACGAACTTATTCGCAATATACATTGAAGTACTTATTTGAAACAACGTTTGAAGTACTTAGTAGTTGACTTCACAAATGTTACACACACACACACACACACACAAAATCCACCCCCAAAATCATCCACCCCCAAAATCATCGATCTAAATTACTTCTACCTTTTTGTTTGAATCTTGTTATAACCCCTGAAATTGGGTGTAATCATTGATTGATTATCCCCATATCGAGTAAGTTAGGCGGGATTCTCATCTAGGGTTTTTGTGATTTAGATCTGATATCCACCCCCAAAATCATCTCCGTTTCCGTTTCCAATCACTCCTTGACACCATTAATCCTTTAATCCAAATTGTTCTTTTCTTTTTTTTTTTTTTTTTTTTTTTTCCTTTAGTAACCGATTCATATCACTCCTTCACCTAAGATCTACCTTCAATCCAAATTGTCACCGGTTATCATTGTTTTCTGTCATTTATGGGTATCGAAGATTGGAAAGATGTCACGAGTAGGAAACATAGGCGTTCTAAAGATGATGAGGTCCTCAAGATCTCCAAATCGGTATTCGTGACCAATTTCCCTGAATCCATTTCTGCCCGCGATTTGTGGAAATCATGTAGTGTGTATGGGACGCGTAAGGTGACGTCTTATCCCTTCAAAAAAATCCAAAGGGGGTAAAAAATTGCGTTTGTTCGCTCATCAAGGTATTCCAAGACTGGACCGTCTAGGATAGAGAACACCTTTGTACAATTTGGATCGGCGAATTTTCACCTGTTTGGCAAATAAAGTTCGGTTTGAAATGGCACCATAAGCCTAATGTGAGTGCTACCAATAACTACAAGGGCTCCCAACTAGCATAACCGAAACCCATTTAATATCCCAGAACTAATAATGGGGTAGGTTCTTATGCGAATATTGTTAATTGCATCATCTACGAGTATGCAAGCTCCGGTGATCTCCACTCTCCCGCATTGGGTGTTACAACGATTCATCTTAAAAGACCGCGAACCTGTCTAATCATGTTAATGGGGTAAGGTGAAAGAATTTTCGTCTATTCCAAATTTACAGTACCATTTCTTAAGAGAGAGAAGGATTTTTCAGATGTCAATGTATCTTATATTGGGGGTTTATGGTGTTACTCGAACTCACTTTCGAGGATACTAAGCTGAATCAGATGAATCCACATTGGTGTAAAATCGTGGTTCCACACTCTCAAGAGGCCTGTGATGATTTTTTGTTAGTGATGAGAGAATAGTTTGGTGGTGGATATAGAGGGTGTCTCCAAAGATACACCTCCAAAGCGTGGTCTCGTGAAACTTTTACTAGGATTGGCAAGATTTGGGGAGAGACACTAGATTTGGAAGAAAATGCGGATTCTTCATTCGGTCGAAAAAGGCTATGTATTAAGACTAAACATGTCACATCCATATTGGAGACCTTTAAGTTGATTGTTAAAGGAAGAGTTTATATGGTACGTGCAAAGGAACTGTTTACATGGAATCCTACTTTTTTGGAGTATAAGGAGAGGGAGTACTCGTCTGATGTTGAGTCTGCCCATGCGTCTATTAACAATGAACTTAACCGTCCCCCTAATGGAGAGGAACCTGATGATGAATTTATGAGCGACGAAGACGGATATCAATTTTTGTCTATATTTTGTGTTATAAATTTTAAAGATTAAAGAATGTGCACAAGAAACATATGTGTAATTATGACCCATTTGGATTATATGACTTATTGAAAAATAAGAAAGGTACAACTAATCATGTGCCGAGCCCCTCGTTGTCACACCCCCCCGGTTTTACACCGGTAACATCGGAGAATCGAGTTGAGAACTTAACTGAAACTGGTGCTCCAAAGGTTTTTAATGCTCAGGTGATGAATTCCTCTCAAGATATTCCAGTGGACTCAAATAAAACTTTCTCAGGTCAGAATGTTGTCAAAAGTGGTGGCTCAGTTTTGGATGTCATGGAGGATATCATTCGTGTTGGACAAGTTATGGGCTATTCAATGGAAGGCTGTGTGAAGGATTTAGAAAACATCATCGGAAAACAAGGAGAGGATAATGTTATTAGATGAATGCCCTATCTATTAACATTCAAGGTCTTGGCCACAAGACCAAAAAGGAGTGGATAAAGAGGTTGACTAATTCATTAAAACTTAATTTTTTAGCGATCCAAGAGACCAAGATGACTAGTATTTCGCATATGGACGTGAAATTTTTGTGGGGTAACTCCAATTACGATTACGTTTGTAGCGAGTCCTTAGGAAACTCTGGTGGTATCCTATGTATATGGGAAGCTTCAATTTTCAAGAAGATTAACACTACGGTATCGGATAATTTCATAGCTATTTATGGAACGTGGCTTCCTACCAATTCCAAAATCTTGTTTATTGCTATTTATGCTCCTCAACAAACTTCATGCAAAAGGAAGTTATGGGACTATATCTCTAACATAGTTGGTCGTTGGAATGGGGAGTCTATTATTATGGGAGATTTTAATGAAGTTCGATCTAGCGAAGAACGACGTGGATCCTGTTTTAATCCTTATAGCGCTAGATACTTTGATCGCTTTATTTCTAACGCGGGGCTTGTCGATGTTACTTTGGAAGGATATGCATTTACATGGGCTCATCCCTCGGCTTCTAAAATGAGCAAACTAGATCGTTTTCTAGTTTCAGATGGTATTTTTTCTCTATTTCCTTCCATTACAGCCATTTGCCTCGACCGTCACCTATCGGACCATCGTCCAATCCTGCTTCGGGAAGTCAAGTTGGATTTCGGACCAACTCCTTTTCGATTTTATCATTCATGGTTTGATTATGTCGGGTTTGATGATATGATTAAATTGTCATGGCACTCGTTTTCTCACTCGGATACTAATGGGATGATTCGTTTCAAAAAAAAACTACAAGATCTTAAGAAAATTATTCGTAGCTGGATTAAAGCCAAGAAGCTGGAAATATCAGGTTCAAAAAATGAGATGATTTCGGAATTGGGGGCGATTGACAAAGATATGGATCGTGGGGTTTTTGACGATGATACTGTTTTTCGTCGATTCGAACTGAAACATAAACTTCTTAATGTTTCTGAGATGGAATCGAAAGATAATTTTCAGAAATCTAAAGTCAAGTGGGCGGTAGAGGGGGATGAAAACTCAAAATTCTTCCATGGCATCATCAATAAAAGGAGAGCTCAGCTAGCGATTCGGGGCATTTTCGTTGATGGATTTTGGGAAACAGAACCAGGTATGATTAAAGACGCTTTTTTTAACCACTTTGCTTCTCGATTTAAAGAACCTGCCAATCACAGATTTAAATTAAATTTTGAGTTTAATAAGAAGTTGCACCAAAATCAAATGGAAGATTTAGAGAGAAGTGTGTCGCGCGATGAAATTCGGAGGGCTGTGTGGAGCTGTGGTGATAATAAATCTCCGGGCCCCGATGGCTTCACCTTTGAATTTTTTAAGAAATATTGGGATTGTATTGGGTCTGACTTTTGCGAGGCGGTCGAATATTTTTTCGTTAACAGCTCTTTTTCAAAAGGATGTAATTCTTCCTTTGTAGCCCTAATTCCAAAGGTCATGGATGCTAAATTCGTTAATGATTTTCGGCCGGATAAGTTTGATGCGGGAGTGTATACAAAGTGGTTACCAAGGTTACTTGCCAATAGATTAGCTCCGGTCCATGGGTTCTCACTCTCCGATACCCAATCCGCTTTTGTTGCCTGGAGACAAATTTTAGATCGGCCCGTTTAATCTTGATGAAATTCTCATTGGTGTAAAAGAAAGATCAAAAGGCGATGTTCTTTACAGTCGATTTGCCATAAGCATACACTCGGTTCGTGGGGAGTACTTGTTAGAAGTGCTTGAGGCGTTTGGTTTTTGGCTGCGAACGTGGTGTAATTGGATTCGGGGTAACTCTTACTTCTGCTAAGGGCTTCTTAACTTGATTAATGGAAGTCCTTCTAAAGAGTATTCTTGCCATCGTGGTCTCAAACAAGGAGATCCTCTTGCTCCATATCTGCTTTACTTAATCATGGAATCTCTTCATTTATCTTTCAACGGGTGGTAGAAAGAGGGCTGTTCAGAGGTAATTCAATTACCAGGTTCGTGTATCCTTATCTCACCTCTTTTATGCAGACGACGCTATGTTTATAGGAGAATGGTCCAATGAAAATCTGAGTGGTATTATCAACATTTTAAAGAGCTTCTTTCTTGCTTCTGGACTTCAAATAAATATCCTTAAAAGTCAACTGTTGGGTGTGTGCGTTCCGCACCAAGTGGTAGAGCAGGCAGCCTCTTTGATAGGTTGTTCTATTATGAGCAACAAATTTCGCTATCTAGGCGTTATGGTGGGAGAATACTCTTCTCGTATTAAGGCTTGGGATGACGTTATTCTTAAGCTTAGATCTCGCCTCTCTAAGTGGAAGGTGAAAACCCTTTCGATAGGCGGTCGTCTAATGCTCTTGGAATTTTGTATCCCAAGATGGCTCGTTATGGTATAAAGTCATTCGTGCGCTTTATGGTTCTTCGGTGGAAACTCACTCGACTAGTCTATCCTCTAACTGGTGTTCAATAATGAGGGAAGTCAATAAGTTAAAAGGGAAAGGTTTTGATTTCTGGTCGCATTGTAAAAAACGCATTGGTAATGGTGATGATTCGAGATTCTGGTTCGATTGTTGGATCGGAGACGTTCCTCTTCGTGTCAAATTTCCTCGCTTGTTCGCATTGGACCTGAACAAAGAAGCCTCGGTGGCTGTTAAGCTTAGTGCTCCGATAGATATTTCGTTCCGTAGAAATGCTCGGGGTGGTATCGAAGAACATCTGTTGGCTGATTTGACTTCTTTGATGGATTCGGTGACTTTATCGAATTCAGGTGATCGATGGGTTTGTGATTTGGTTAGCGATGGTAACTTCCGGGTTAAGGAGATTCGTAACTACATTGATGATCTTTTCCTTCCGCATCAAGCTGCCCAGACTAGATGGATCAAATACATCCCTATTAAGGTTAACATCTTCGCTTGGCGAGCTCGGCAAGATTGTTTACCGACTCGAGTTAATCTGATTCGCAGAGGCATCACTATTGAGTCGTCTCTTTGTCCGGTTTGTTCAGTCTGCGAGGAAGATGTTTGCCACATCTTCTTCCGTTGTGATTTGGCTCAGCTTGTTCTTCGTCGCATATGCAGATGGTGGGGCTTAGATCCTCATGACTGGTCATCGTTCCAAGAGTGGCAGTCTTGGATTCTTTCGATTCAGTTCTCCTCTAAGGTCAAAGCTATGTTGGAGGGAGTGTTCTTCGTATCTTGGTGGTTTATCTGGAACTTTAGGAATCGGATCATTTTTGAAGAATCTCCTCCAAGACGTTCGGAAATTTTTGATGCTATAGTTTTTTGTGCTTTCAATTGGTGTAAAAGTCGTTGTCATACGACGTTTTCTTGGGACGATTGGTTAAAAAATCCCCAATTTATTTCCTTGTAATTATTTTCTAGCTCCTTGCTAGTTTAATAAATTTTTGCCGTTCAAAAAAAAAGTAAATACAAGTTTACTACAATATTTTTCTGTAATTTTTTTTAGTCAAACTAAAAAATGTGGCTCTCAAATTCTATATGGCATCGGTGTCACGAATGATGGTAATATGTGATTAGTGTCGTTGTCATGCTAAGCTCGAATGAATGACATTGTTTCCAAGGTCACCACAGAGCTAAAAGTACATAAAATGAGGTCGACCCGGGCTTTAACAGGTCCATAAGAGGCAGGCAGGACAGAACAATTCTTTTGCTTATGACTTGGTTTTTGAAGTTAGACTATGTTTATTCACAACTTCTTCTAACCAAATCTCTTATTAAAATATTATGAGTAATGTTATTTATGCCTACAATCTATGTCTAAATACATGTCTAATGCATAAATCACTTGTACACTTTTATTATGTATTTTCTCTCTTCAAATTCTGACCAATCACTTATTCAAATTCACCAATCAAAACATTAGGCACACATGTAGGCATGCTAATTACGCATAAGAATTATTTTTCAAATATTATTATCTTACTCTTCTACTTATACAACATATACATACAACCAATCTCAACTTTTTTATCATTTATCAACAACTCAACCTAACCTATAATATTATTTCTTTTGTATTTAATTTATTTACTAAAGGTTTTATATAAAATTATATATTAAATAAAATATTTCATTTAAAAGGTAGTAAGCAAAACAAAATATGACAATCTCGACACATGATAAGAGATATACTTTCATTTGATAAAATTAAAGTGTAAGTATATAACTGAAAGAGTTAATTGCATAAATGGTCCTTGTGGTCGTTCGGATTTAACGAAAATGGTCCCTTAAACTTTTTTGTAACGAAAATGGTCCCCATGGTTGTGAAACATAGTGTTTGGTCCCTATAGGTACCAAATCCGTTATGGGTCATGGGGACCAAAACCGTTATGAATTCTCTTACCACACGGACCAATCCCGTTATGTTTCACAACCATAGGGACCATTTTTGTTAGAAAAAGTTTGATGGATCATTTTCATTAAATCCGGACGACCACAGGGACCATTTATGCAATTAACTCAAAAAATAATGAAAGAAAATAGTACTAGTTTATGGGCTTATTAGAATGTATTAGTGTATAGGATTTTCAAAATTTTTACTTTATAAACATTTTAGGGCTTCTTTCTACTTCACAGCATTAATCCGCCTCCATCCTAAAAAAACCAGCAACTACAATATACAATCAAAAAACAACTTCAAACACCCTCTAAATCAAACATGAGCATCGATAGTTTAATTGGCCACTCCCAGTGTGACATGTGGCGAGGTTGGGTCTAACATTTGCAAGTCACCCAACGAACGGATCGTGTATTTCTCTTTCCTCATTTTGTGTACTTTTAATATCATATTAATTTTTTGTTCCTTAGTACCTTAAGATCGGTTGGACAAAAGCATTGATAAACATAGTCTTAGGGTATTGGATGTGTTGTAATAAGTTTGCGGATGCCGATTTGTGATATATAGATGGGTCAAGCAAAGCTTATTTCAATTCACAAAATTTCCTACAAGAAAAGGCGAGTGGAAACCTTTTCAACTTCTACTTCAAGTTAAGCTAATTGCAAGAGAAATGGAGCTTGTGTTGTGTCACAAGGGATATTCAGATGTGATTTACCTCGTTTACTTTTCAAAAAGAAAGAGACAAAAAAACTCTTGCCAGTTGAGCCAAAGACACCTTTTGAGATGTGGAAGGGAAAATGTCCTTCTCTTGGGCACATCAAAATCTAGGGTTGTGATGTTTACGTTAGACGAGAAGCTCAGGACAAAGTATAAGCCAGATCTGAAAAGTGTCTTTTCGTCAGTTATCCAGAAGACTCATTTGGATATTTGTTTTACAAACCCAAGGATAATGTGGTATTTGTAGCTCGAAGAGAAGTGTTCCTTGAGAGGGAAAGGGAAATTGTTCAAACCCCCAAACAGGGGACTGGACGGAATGCGTGTTGGGGGGGAGTCGTGCGTCATAATATACATCTATACAGTAGACAAGTACAAAGAACGACCACTATAGGGTACGGTTTTGAAAATAAACATCGTTGCTTTGTTAACAAAAATTAAGTCATTACAATATTTAAATGATTTTAAAAGTCAAGTGTGGAAGCGTAATTAAGTTTTGGAATCAACAATGATGTTTAAACAGTAGATACAGATTTTTGGAAACCGGGCCATAGAAGGAGACACCACATAGCACATCAGAGAAGTCCAAAGCTAAGCACTTGAGAAAACATGCTTAAAAATGTCAACATAAAGTTGGTGAATTCATAAGTTTAAGTAAAGCATTTACGAGGACCAAAAACGAGTTTAGTGATAATGTTTCATTTCCAATTATCATGAAAAATATTTAGTAATCAGTGACGTTCAATAAAGTAGTGTAAAGTACCAACATTTCAACGTATGACTATTATAACACATACAATAATCACAAAAGTGTTTACGATATTGCCCTAAGCTCATGACACCGAAGCCTTAACAAGATATGTATTCTAGTCCTATAGACTCGTCTCGATTCTAATGTTTTGCCAAAATACCCAAGTACTACCTCAAATGAAATGCACAGACTGGCCAATCTATTCACAGCATTCGTGCTTACACAAAGTAATTAACGGTTCATGATAGTGTGTATTACGTGGCAATAGGAAAACTTAGTCAATTTGTAAAAGTTTAAAGCATTAGTCTCCAAAGTAAAAGCAACCAACGTATTCATAACAGTTTAATGTACTTGAATCCATAAGTAAAAGCAAGTGTGAAATCAATCATGTAAACGAGCACGTTTCTTATCCCAATGTTATAAAACGTAAGTAAAATCAGTTAGAAAAGTGGGGCTATGAACTCAACTTTAACAAATCAGTGAGTGATGGAATAATCAACGAGAGGTATGGCGAAATCAAATGACTCTAACCGCGACCTAATTAAAGGGACGCGCTTTAGGAACGAGAAATAAATAACGAAACGTCGTATAAGACGCTTATAAAATAAATAGACATCCATATGTGTTTGTGCTTTAGTTTATTTAGTAAAAACGTGTCATTTCGGAAGTATAGGGTTTATAGTTGCGTTAAGTTATGTTTTACGAGAAGTTTCCATTTTTGAAAAGTTACTATTTTTGGAAATCTTCTAGTTTAGGAAAGTTCTAAGTTTCGGGACGTTAATATCGTCCTCTAATATCCGATGATTCCATTTACCCTAAACGTACTAGTGACGCCTAAAACATCTACCTTTTACGTCTATCCCGCATATTGTCACATCCCCAAATTCACTGCAGCGGAAGACTAGATTTGGGATGGTGACTTCATGGCGTGAAGAGGACTTGATACGAGAGATAGACCTCTACATGCCAATATACCAATGCAGACTCCCTATATATTCCGTAAGATAGAACACCTGAGAAAACATTGCTAAAGTGTCAACATAAAGTTGGTGAGTTCATAGGTTTTATTATTTGATAATAACGATGAACCACAAGATTTATAACCATAACATGAAATATAGTAATCCTATATATCACAAATGAAAAGTATTTACTATTGCCTAAGCTCATGACACCGAAACGTTAACATGTATCATCATAGATAAGCCCATGCAGATGTTCAACCCGTGACATCTGTAACTGGCTTAAATGAAACTGTGTTTGCTTGACTAATGTCAGTCAAAGACAAACAGGGATGTCAATCCCGATAGATCTATCCATAACATTCGCGCTTACTAGTAATTAACTGTTCATGATAAATTGGGCATTATAGCAAGTTGGGTTGAATAGGACTTCTTAGACCCAATGTAGTAAAATCAATAATGTACTTGTGTTCAACCTTGTTAAATAAGCATTGTTCTCACCCAAAAGTTGATTTTAAAACTACGTAAAGTAGGGGTATGTATACTGCCTTGCTAGTTAATTGTCTGGAATTATTAATGAATCAATGCACGTCAAATAGTGACTTGGTCATACACCTAAGTAATTATGACAAATCCGAATTTACATTCTAAAAACTTAATGTATGAAAGGAATTATGCAAGTGGGTCATCAAAGGGCATTGTCGTTTATGAGGTAACGTTTTATGTTTTAAAAATGTTGATTAGACCGTTGGCTCTAGGGATGATACACGACTTTACACTTATAAGTATATATACATAAATTGATAAAATCATGCGTCGTGACTTGTACTTACAAGTTCATGCGATTTATATCTCAGGAAAAGTATAGGCATTATTTGTAAATTACTAAGTTTATATATTTTCTTAGCACGTCTATTTATTTATACCGTAGTCGTCAATTAATTTGAATAATTATCAGTTTTATATATCACGGTTCGTTCGACTCGTTTTAATTAATTTATAAAGATTATTTATTTACAGCTAATACCCTTAAGTTTCGAAATAGCGGATTTTAGTCCCTCTATTTTCTAAATCAAGTAATTAACCTTTAACTTTCGTGTGATTGTTTTTAATCCCTTGACTTTCCAAAATAGTATTATATATAATATGTAACTTTTATGTTTTAAATTTTTCGCTTTAACTCTTATAACTTTTACGTTTAAAACTCGAATAAGCTTTAAAATATTTTTAGCGTTAAGTAAATTTTATAGACCGCGATAAGTTTATTTATCCGTTTAAAAACTCGGTTTCGTTGTTACCAATTTTAAGTCATCAAAAAAAAGAACGTTATTTAGACCTTCTACCTATCGAAGTAAATATTGGCTCGTTAATGAGTTTACCAACCCATTTGGGTTCGGCTGAAATGACTCAAGAGCTCGAAAACATGCAAGCTTAAACACTTCTTTACGTCCATCATTTTATAAAGTGAATTACATGCAATTTGTAGAAAGTAACATATGTATTATTTCTATGCAATACAAAGACCCACATGGCCTACACCTTCTTCCTTTTCTGTTTTTCTGTCGAGCCCCCAACAGTGGAGTTGGTGGCCACTGTTGTGGCTTCTTCTTCCACCCAACACAGCCCTTAATAATTTATAGCTTGGTTTTCTTGTTAATCCCGCATGGTTCTATGTTATAAGGTTAGTCACGAGGTAGATACAAGCCGAGACTAAGGGTGTGGTTGTGTTTTTTGCAGCCCAAATGGCTGCAACAGTGGCAGTAGCCCACTGTGAAACCTAAGGTTTCAACAGTGGCAGCAGCCCAATGTGTCACGTTTGTGTACAAGTATGGTACGCCTCATGGTGTCAAGTATTTATGAGGCATGGATACGAACCAACGAGCAATATTTGCTCGTCTTCATCAGGGTCTGTGACGTTTCGCATTGTGTATTTCCTATATTTTGCATCTGTCGTTTTAGCATTTTACATCTTTGTTGTATTTCCTATATTTTCTGTAGTACCATCCATTGGCAACAGTCACTTCGGTTGTGAACTTTACCCGCTGTTAGATTTTATTTCTTTGTATTAGAAATATTGTTTGTTTTAACTGTTAGTGTATGGTGTAAAGGAAGTGGTACCTGGTAATGTTGTGGAGTGACGTTTAAGAGTAGCTCCAGAGAGTAGCAGTTTCTGTTCATCTGTATTGAAAGGTTGCCTTTGTATTTGGAGTGGTGCCAATGGATTGATGAAATCTGCTTACCTATATGACATAAGAAACTTGGTTAAAGGTTGTAAGCTGTTATACTTATACATATGTATTTCTTGAAGAAAGACTGTTTGCTTACACATTTAGGATATGGTGAACTTCTGGAATGTTAGGATTTAGATAGTAATATGTTGTCGGTGTTGCTGTTAGTTGTAGGCCTAAAATGTAGCAAAAGTGTTATTTCTTAATTTCAGGGCTGTAGTATATTGTATATGATGTGTGTTTTGACTATGTTATACCTCCATATATTTTTGTTGCCCAAGTTGAACTGACTGTAATAACAACTGGCTTTTCCATTTTTGCGTATGTATCCATATCGAAGTTCTCTGCTTGCTCATTCCATATTACAAAAGGTAAATTTATGCCATTGTCGAGGAAAGGTGGTTCTCTGTATTAGTTTTTTTAAGATAAAGGGTGCTTGAATTTTAAAAGGGCTTCCTCTAGGTTTTGGAGGACGATTATTCGCCTAGTACGTCTGCTGTCAGTGGCGTCGCCTGTGATGCTACGATCACTAATTTGATGGATACATCTAACATAATCTGTGCATATAACAGGAGTTTAGGTTCTTTGGATTAGTGTTATTTCTGAATGTAAAGAGCCAAATTACCTGTTAATGGTGCTCCTTTGACATCAGCCCTTAATTCAACTTCATTATATGCGATGAATTTAAAGTAGTGTTCAGGGAATTCATTGTTAGCAATTGGATCTATGCTAGTGTATTTTCTAAAGATAAGGGTTGTTTTATTGTCAAGTGTTCGTTGGCGATTTTTTGTGTCTGTGCAGCTAAAGCGTGATATTCTGTAGGCACTATTTAGTTGTAACAACCTGTCGAAATATTCGGTGTCTTTAACATCCATGTTAGCTTGTATAGCATTTCCCTATAGTTGTTTAGAATATGTTATGGACTACGTAAATTGTTTTCATATTCAAAAGCATATTAATATAGCATACCTCTTTGTCTAATTGTATACAGAAGAAGTTTGACGCCTCTTTTGTTGTGACATTCATAGCAGTCCATTTTTGATAGACTCGAACCTCAATTGTCTTGTTGGTATGTGTTGGCTTGATATCTTTGAGACTGATGGTTCCTCCCTCAAGCGATATCATTTTCCCTTTGTTCGTCGCCTTTGGAGTTGGTTTGCTGGTTACCGCCGTGTTCCTGTAGCACAAATGGCCATCAGTGTTAGCTAATAGCTGTCGAAAAGTAACATTTTGGGATATTGCTTCTTAAAACAAAGTACCTAAGAATATGTATGTTCATATAGCAATTTCGCATGTGAGAATTGTTGGGATTTAATAACTAGTTAACCAATAACTACGAGTACGTAACGGATATGGATATAGTTTAGCATATATGATTAACACACAAATAGTATGAGAAAGCTAACCTTTGATGGAAAACTTGAATGAATCAAACGAGAACCTAAAACCTTTTGAAACTAGTGGATAAATTTCCACATCTATGGTTGCTCACACAAACACGTCTAACGAGCGCGTCTAGATGCTAGTCTTACTTCACGTATATCCCAAACAAGTGTATACCGATATATCCTGAATCAAATACCAAAAGCCTCATAAACCTTCTGTACCGAAATTCAGGATGAGTTCTAGGGTTTCCCTAAAATTCGGTTCTACCGAATTTGACCAGTGAGTACCGAAAATCAACAATACAAACCCTAGATCGTTTCTATCTCTTGTCAACGCTTGATAACCTGTAAACCAGTGTAATAATGCTGATGTAGAAGACTTGGGATTGAACCACTCTTGTACAACCTCTTTTGAGGTTACCGAAAATCAAACAACAATAGTAGGGGTAAACCGAAAATCGACTAACCCTAATTAGGGTTTAGTAGATTGACTGATTTATGGAGAGGTAAGGAGAGATTGAATTTTCTGTGATTTAGGGATGTTTGTACGCAGCTTATGAGAGCTAGGGGTGTTGGATTTTATAGCCTTCAAACCCTAGTTGTGGTTTAACTAGGAAACCACTCTCCTAAGCTTATCACAACTCTCCCTTCCTCCTTATCTCCAACATACAACGAACTTAGACTCTCTATAGAATCTTCATGGCCGGCTATACTCACTAGGGGTCCATAGGATTCTTTCTTGAATACAAGTGTTGTGAATGCTGCTTCACATCACTTCCAATAATAACCTTTATAACTACCTTATTCAGGACAACGTTTGACTTAGAATTAAAAGTGATATCCACACATACCAGAACTTATTTGTATTCTCAAGTCTAAGGATGACTTAACTAACCATATTTGATATCTTACTTATGACAACTGATCCAAAAGTAAATATTCGAAAGCTGGATGTCCAATATGCATCCCTTGTGAATAACATATGAGTTTGACGGGAACCATCTATATATTCAAAAGATATAACCAAGCGGGAACCATCCATATATTCAAAAGATATAACCAACTCTCACATTTGTCTTGTGTAACAATACTCCTATATTGTTAACCGACAATGAACATATTTAGAATGATAAATCATTCAAGGATTAAACATGCAAATATAGGATAACAATTATTATATGAATGAAAAACAAATACCAAGTATCTTTATTCATGAGGAAATAAAATTGTCTTACAATCTCAATTATCCAAATACTAATAAAACACAGATTTACATGAGACTACTAGCTGGAAGCATTCTAATATTCTTAGTATGTTCTGAATGCTTTGGAACGGCTAATGCTTTAGTAAAAGGATAAGCTAAGTTGTCATCTGTGTGAACTTTTTCTAACTTTATATCACCATATTCAATAACTTCCCGAAGGTATTGAACTTTGGCACGAAAATGTCTAGCACCTTTAGTGATTCATGATTCATTAGCTATAGTAATTGCTCAAGTATTATCATAATACATCTTTATGGGTTCTTCAATTATAGGAACAACAACCAGCCTAGAAATGAATTTTCTGACCCAAACGACTTCCTTAGAAGCATCATAAGCAGCAATATACTCAGCTTCTGCAGATGAAGTTACGAAGATGCTTTGCTTTGTACTCTTCCATTCAACAGCACATCCGTTTAAAACAAATACATATCCAGTCTGAGACTTGAGGTCATCAGCATCCGTCAGATATCCAGTATCAGTGTAGCAAGAAACCCCGAGCTCTCATTTTATATCATCTCCGTAAACAAAAAACATATCCTTAGCATTTTTGAGATACTTCAGAATGTTCTTAACAGCAGTCCAGTCAAGATCACATGGATTCTGTTGAAATCGGCTTGTTATGTTCTGAGCGAACGCAACATGAGGGCAAGTACATCTCACAACATACATAATAGAACCTACAACCGAGGCATATGGCACATTCTGCATGCGCTTCAATTCAGCAGGTGTTGAAGCACCTTGTGATTTACTCAATTTAAGCTTTTCTTGCATGGGGATACTTTCACGTTTGAAATTCTCCATGTGAAATCTCTTTAAGATTTTCTCAATATAAGCACTTTGACACAAACCAATTAACCGCCGTGATCTATCTCTGTAGATCTTGATTCCAAGAATATATGCAGCTGAGAATTTTAGGAATTCCACTTTAGTCATTCTACTATACTGAGTTTGTGGCATGTTGCATGCTCTATTAACCACCTGATTCTGCAAACTGATTCCAGCTATTTGATTCAACATTTCCTCCATACCTCTTCTAATTCCAGCCAATGCCTTATCAACATACCTCTTAGTACTATCATCCACAGAATCACCATTGACATTACTACTACCTATGGCTCTTGTTGCTGAAGCCATTTGTATCAAGAATTATAACTATGTTCAATTGATCAACTGAAAGAATGAATCCGTTCAAAGAGTAACGTATTTGGTGATTACGTGCCCTTATATGATCATAAGATCTCTAACGTGTTTGTAAAATGGATAATTAGAACTAATTATCAATGAAGAAGAACGTTTTTGTGAAATGGATCGTATTCTAAGTTAGGATTTGAACAGAATTCAGTTGATCGGAATACTAACTGAATTGATCAATTAGTAACAGAATTTGGCGGCAAAATGAACAGAATCAATGAACACCTCAGGAAAGTGCTCTGATACCAATTGGTACACACCACTAGGATCACTTAAGATCGATAATGGATTACAATGGCTTTGGACTCTCAAGAAAATATGAAACAGAGAGTCGAAAGCTTGATTTTATTATTAATGGTAAAAGTTGTTACAAGTTGTTATGTAATGATTACAGAGTGAAAGAGAGTAGTAAGTAGGATTACAAAAGCTAAGAATGAAATGAAATGCAAAGTGGGTATTTAAACTAGAAATGGGCGGGAAAAGCTGTTACAAGGATGAGAGATAATCACGTGCAACTCACGTGTGTGGTAACACACATGCACCTCACGTGACGCATCTCATAACAGACTTATCATATCAAGAACTTGTTTTTATGCTTTAATATTACATCTTTTGATCCAAGGTTTGACTTTAATAGTATATTCGATATAAAACAAAATTTCAATTATTATTTAAATTTAGGCGCTTTTTGGATTTTTGGAAACACATGAGTGGTGGGACATATAGTTTTTGGATGTAAAGGGGAGTTACAAGGACTTTTGCATCTTAGGTTTCGACATTCGGATATAAAGTTTCTGCAGCAAAATACGACTTTGTTATTAAATGAAATAAGATCGTTAGTAATTGAGTATTTCAACTTGAATTTAAGAATTTACACTACCCAGAAAAAGAACATAGGAGATGACTAGAAAGAAGGTGGTTTGACAGTTTACTGAATCACACAACGCCATTTTCCACTTCTCGCGACGGGGCACTTTTAGCGACTACGCATGTAGTCGCTAAAGATCACTAAACCAAAAAAAACCAACTTTCTTTGACCAAAACTTTTAGCGACTACTCTTGGACCTTTAGCAACAACATATAGTCGCTAAAGATCAGCTAGACGACAACACGAGTCCATGTAATATGTTTAATTTTCACTCCCACTTATAGCGACGACATGTAGTCGCTATAAGTTCCGTGACGACCAAAAAATTAGTCATGGTCAAAAAAATTATTTCTAGGTGAAGGGAAGCTTACGTGCCAAACCTTTAGCGAAAACTCTGAAAACTTGGTTGCGAAAAGGAGTCGGAAGACCGAGGAAAACATGCACGCACCTTTAACGACCACATGTGGTCGCTAAAGGTGGTCATCATATTTCTGGTCAAATAGTCAAGGCGCCAGCAGGGTTGGATCAGCTGGAAAATCCACTCCGTGTGGAGATGTGGTTGTCATATTTTTGGTCAAATAGTCAAGGCGCCAGTAGGGTTGGATGAGTTGTAAAACCCTTTCCCTTTGGAGACACCGGTCAAGGGTTCGATCCTCGCTCCGTGTATATCCAGAGGTCCTCTGAAATCGGCCTCTCTACCTTCACGTAGGGGTAAGACTATCTATATCGTACCTCCTCCATTACCCTGTGAAAGACGGAATTGGATATTGTTGATTTTTGCCTTTAGCGACCACATGTAGTCACTAAAGGTGATTGTTATATAATTCTGGTCAAATAACCAACACCCTTATAGCGGCCACATGTGGTCGCTAAAGATGATCGTCATATAATTTTGGTCAACGCACTTATAGCGACTACATGTGGTCGCTAAAGGTGGTGTCGTAAAGTTTGTCAAAAATCAAGAAGTCAAAGTAAGTCAAATCAACGGCGTAGTCGCTAAAAGTCAAAAAAGTGATCGCTAAAGGTTTTAGTGACCACAAAGTGGACTTATAACGACTACTTTTGTAGTCGCAAAAAGTAGTAAATGTAGTAGTGACAATGGTGACACGCTCCGACAGTCCGACTACAGTTGTGGGTGGCTTTGACAAATTATTAGTAGTGAACAAAGACGACAAAGATATGATTGTATCTTTCAAAACCGTACCCAATAACACCCAAGAAAATAAATCACTTGATCAATCTTGCAAAAGACAAAATGTAAAAAAAAAATCCTTAAAAAATTAGGTTATAAGAGGAGAGATATGAATAAATAGTAATAACCACCCATCTAAAATAGGTTATAATAGGTTTATTGATGAATAAAGCTTGCCACGTTGGAATGGGTCTATGGGCTTTCTGACCGCATTTTGTTTCCATTGTCATAGGATTTAGCAATGATTCTATTCGTTCATACTATACATCTCTAAAATTGATATAGTCATTGTTGATTAAAATGTGCTAGCTAGCTGCTAGAGTTTAGATTAATTACAACTATTTTTTTTAATAATGCTCATTAACCACTAATGATCACTATAGTAATTTTCAAAATTCTGCAGATAATTGTTTGAAGCTATAACTATTCTTAATTGAGAAGAATGACGGATGACACTCGGCATGTTTCAAAAAGGGAGCACTTATGGGATACATGGCATCTCCGAGGCTTTATCATCTTGAGTCTCTTGTTACAAACCTTCTTGGTTATCCTTGCTCCTCTAAGAAAACGTACATCAAGCAATTGGATAATCATACCTCTATGGTTGTCCTATTTGCTAGCCGATTGGGTGGCTAACTTTGCCATTGGCCTCATCACGAAGGGCCAAGGGAACCCCACTGGCCTCCTCGCAGGGAAGACAGATCATGATACGATTGCTGCGGAAAAGGACCTTCTTGCCTTCTGGGCCCCATTTCTTTTGCTACACCTTGGTGGTCCAGACACCATTACGGCTTTTGCATTGGAAGATAATGAGTTTTGGCTCCGCCATCTTCTTGGTCTTGTGTTCCAGTTTATAGCAACGATATATATTTTTGTTCAGTCGGGTCCAAAGAAGAACAAGCTATTGGCTCCACAATTTTAATGATCGTGAATGGAACCATCAAATATACGGAGAGAACAATTGCATTTTATCTTGCAAGTGAAAAGAAATTTAAACGTTCTATGCTTGCAGATGTTGACCCAGGCAAGAACTACATTGGACTCAAGGAAGTCAACCATTGGATAAATGAGGTGACTGAAATTGAAATAATTCAGGACCCAGGAAGAGATGCCAATATGGATATAACGACGGATCTGACAGAGATAGAGGTAATACAAAAAGCTTATGATTTATTCAAAATGTTCAAAGGTCTCAGTGTTGATCTAATTTTCACCCGGGAAACACGTAACAAAAGCAGGAATTTCTTCCTAAACCAAACAGCAAAAAATGCTTTCGAAGTGGTTGAGGTTGAGTTAAATCTCTTTTATGAAGCGCTCTTTACCAAGGTCCCGGTGGTGTACGGTTATTTTGGAATTGTTACACGTATAATCTCTATTATGATGGCTGGTACGTCAATCCTTATATTCAATGTTGGAGACAAATGGAAATTCAACACCAATATTGATGCTAATATCACTTACGGTTTGCTCTGTGGCGCATTGGCTTTGGACGTTATCGCTGTGTTCATACTCATTATATCAAGCAAAGCCATCATTTTTGTTGGATCGAAAATCTAATTTGAATCAAAATATACCAAAATGTAAAGTTTTATAAATCTGAATCTGTCATCATCATTGAATGTTTACAATCGTTGCTTATTTATATTACATGAAAGGGTGCGAGTGACAAGACGCGCCCCTTGGTAAAATAACTGAAAAACAGTTATGTAACTGTCTTTGTAACCGCCATTGTTGGCGGGTTTGTGATTACCCGGTTGGATGGGTTTCGGCCCAATAATTTTTCGTTCAAAATTGTTCATTCCTAGAATCAATTCTCTCTGGACAAGAATCAGAATCCTTACTGCAATTCTCATACGCAATGTCAGTGGCATCCTTGAAAACCCAAACACAGAAGTGCCAACACAAGTGAGTGAGACCTAAACTCACATGTGGCCAATCATGTTCCTAAGACGAAGGTGGTCTGAATCCATTCCAACTTACAACCTTATCTATTACTGTATACGCCCACGTTCGATTTTCATGAAATTCATTTACGAAAAACTTGGGCTTACCCACTTTCTAGATGGCTATACCTATGTCAAAGCTAAAAGATTCACCACGAAACTCAGGGACTTTATCTTCAAGGAGCTAAAGTCAAAATCTGAACTTGCAGATGATTTGGACTCTGCAATGGATATAAATTCATCATGAGGTGATAGAGTAGTTCGTCTTGAAGATGGTTGGAGCACCTTACTCCCACACACCCTAGATGGTGACTTTGGTCAACGAATCCTTCTATGGCACATTGCCACCGATCTATGTTACAGTGAAGAACTAAGCGAAAATTTAGTCAAGTCCAAGAGACATGTAAACACCTACACGGATTATCGAGAGATTGCAAAGCTTTTATCAGATTACATGATGTACATTCTCATCATGAAACCATCCATGATGACAACAGTAACAAGTATTACTCAAATCCAATTCTGGGATTTGTGTGCTAACGCCAAGAGCAATTTCAAGAATGAAAAGGCTCATGAAGTAAATGTAGTACGAAAACCACCACAAGGTTCCAGGGATTCTGAAGTTGATTGGAAGCATATGAATGCGTGTATGAAGATTTTCAGTCAGAATGAAACTAGGTTACAAAATATGAAAGGTGATGTGACTAAATCGTTGCTTGTCTACAACATTGCCCTTTTTATCAATCTAAGCCGTTGGATCAACTCTATAATCAATCTAAGCCGTATAAAAGAGAAGTGAGACCAAGTCAACTTCATTACAAATATCTTGAAATTATATTGATTTAATTTAACATATGTTTATTTGTGGAATATTTAAAATTTGAAAGTCTTTTTACAAAAGGAAAAGTAGAACTTTTTCCACCTTTTATTCGCTTCATCACTCAATAGGTTTTGCCAGTAAAATTCGTCAACCCCATATTTGTTAATTAAAAAATAGAATGTGTATATTTTCTTAACCTCTAACCACCAAATATATCAATCGTATTGCGTAGTAATGCGTAATCAAATGCAATTTAGTATAATCACAAAGAGCCCATACCATCATCACTTGCATGGCTCATTAGTCCATTGACTTCTACCAAAGCCCAATTTTCGTTGTTGTGTCATATCTAAATTCAATCTTAGTAATCTTGATTATTGTTATACCCTTATACGGAAATACGATGATTTGTTACATTAAAAAATACCTATATTTTATACTGAAGTGATAACTCAAGGTTTGTCAAACAGAGATTAACACAATATGAAGCTTGCATGGAATTGAAAGAGATTTTGTGAACGAGTCAAAGGCTTTTTTGTTGATAAAATAAGTGATACATTATCAAAATGATATTAAAATAAACATATCAAAATAAAAAATATATGGGTTTTAGAACATCAAATGTATATATAAATAATTAGCTTAATGTATACATTAATTTATACTTATGTTTATATTTAGTGATTACTTATTTACTTGAGTGTTTAGATTGTTACTTTAACAAATCATCCTAAGCATATTTCAAACTTTTACATACATTTAGACGCCTTTGTGTCAGGAGACAACGCGCATTTGCTTGCAACGATGTATCACAACTTTTTGAATACATGTTAACACTCCATTAATTTGTTTTTTTATAGTTTTAGGTTGTTGAATCAAATTATAGTTTCAAGTGGGGAATATTTGATTAAGTTTTTGCATGTTTACTTGCAATATATATGTGATTGTTTTCATGATATAATTTGAATCTAAGCTTACTATATTATGATGGTGGGTTGTTTTCATATTCATTCCAAGTTTATTACATAATTTAGGTGATTGTTTCAAATGGGTCAATAATTGGATTATTGTCTTAAGTTGTTGATTGTAATACCCGTGCGTTGCGGGGGTCACGCGTAAAAAATAAATCAGTTTTTTTTACGTCAACTTAATACTGAATCTGTAAACATCATATATTATATATCAAAAGAAATATAATAAAGGATCATAATCTAACAAAGTAAGCATATCAGTCGAAGTTCAAAGTAGAACATGCATGATTTGAGTTAAAAGTAGCCAACGTAAGTCAATTACGATGTTCAAAGTAAACATGAAGTTTAATAATGAAAACAAATGTTTAAAGAAGTTGCATTATGAAAAAGACTAAAAGTATCAACCTTATCAACTTGGGGCTCACTAACTACATCATCATCAACCACTCCTCCAAAGACAAATATGTGTATATATTTGGCTACATTCCTTAAAAGACTCCATTTGCAGACCTTAAGTGCAATACTCATGCGTTGCTCGAGTTCTTGTTTTAGAAAGGAGAAAAAAGTATAATGCATCTCCCTTTGGATCTCTATCTAATTGTTTTACACGAATATAAAATAACACACTCTTAAGAGAAAATTACGCAATATATATGATTGGAAATTGACAAATACAATTTTTATATTTTAAACTAAAAGATATGCGATTATAATTTTGTATTAGGATAGAAAAATTAATTAAATGTTCTCTATAAAAAATTGCAGACATTCAACATTGGAACATTTAGTTTTTTGTTTCCTTTTTAAGATTGTATATATAGTTTTATGTCTAATCTGATATGTTTTACACAAAACATCTCTCCTTTAGAATAATGATGTTTCTTGATTCTATTTCATGTGGACACAATGTGTTGTACACAACACTCATTTTGTAAACGCATATTATGGAATGTAAATTATTTCTCAAAATTATTAGGTAGGTTACGTTGATGTTGAATAAAGTAGACGTATGTAATTTTCGTTAAAAGACTCTTTCTATAAATTTACAGATGGCCTGTATAGATACTATTGTCTTACGAAACCGGTTCATTATATGTTTATAAACTTTATAAAACGGTGTCGTTCGTTAACATGTAATACTAAACTTTATGGAAATGACCTTTTCGTAATTTATTCCTTTTTTATCAAATATTTACACGTTATTGGTGGTTTTGTCTTTTAATAGTTGATATATGCTTTAAGTCCGAGTAGAAATGATCTTAATAGTATCATCGCAAGTTTAATTTTTTTACGTGATTTATAAAGGAAGTTAAAAAAAAACATTCATTTTTAAAACATGTAAATATGTTATATCAGTGTTCAAAAACTCAAGTTTAGTTAACCGAAATTTTTTTCATTTCCTTATTACATTGCTAAAGGTTTATAGAAAAACTTTGAGTAGACATACTAAAATAAATCCAAACTTTCATAACTTTTTTTATGCATAATATAAGTATACAATGCGAAATAAAAACCAATTTATGAACTTGAAGTTATGAAAGAAATGTTTCAATTTTGGCTTTACAATGAGATAGTAAGCTTCTTTCTTTCATTTATTAAACTTATATTGAGATTTATATCTGATTACTAAAGCATGTGTTTCTTTTTTGTTGTTATTATTGTGCGAAAGATGTCAAAAAATTGATGTTACTAAAGACAAACATTAAAAATAGGAGATACAAAATAAGAATTGTGTTGATAGTTTTGTAAATTATTGTGTTACTACAATATATGTGAATAACAACAAATGAAAAGCATTGGTAGTGTTTTTTATATAGCAAAGGAAGAGAGAAAATAGGATAATAGTTTTGTTGTTTTTGTTATCATCATTCTTAATCAGTTAACTTAAATCCTTCATATACCACCTTTTTTCTGACTATATAAAATTAGTCGTCAAAGTCAAACACCAATTTAAACGGCTTAGATTAAATTTTAGGTTGATCCGACGGCTAATATATAATGTAATGTCATCTTTTTTTCTTTCTGCTCCGTCGGCAATAGAAAGGAGCAATGCGTAATCAAATTGAAATTTAGTATTATCACAAAGAGGCCCTATACTCCATACACTTGCATGGTCATTAGTCCATTGACTTTCTACAAAGCCGCTTATCGTTGTCTGTATCATATCTAAATCAAATCTAGTTTAATTCTTGTTATGTGTGTATACCCTTATACGAAAATACGATGATTTGTTACATTAAAAAAATACCTATATTTTATACTGAAGTGATAACTCAAGGTTTGTCAAACTGAGATTAACACAATATGAAGCTTGCATGGAACTGAAAGAGATTTTGTGAATGAGTCAAAGGCTTTTTTGTTGATAAAATAAGTGATACATTATCAAAATGATATTAATATAAACATATCAAAATAAAAAATATTATGGGTTTTAGAACATCAAATGTATATATAAATAATTAGCTTTCAATGTATTCATTTAATTTATCTTGTGAGTTTTTCTTTAGTTGATAACCTTAGTTACTTGAAGTGTTTTGTTTGGTTACTTTAACAAATCATCCTAAGCATATTTCAAACTTTTACATACATTTAGATGCCTTTGTGTCAGGAGACAACGCGCATTTGCTTGCAACGATGTATCATGATCTTTGTTGCCAATCGGCTTAGGTGAATTCCTCCTCAAAGGTGGTCGATCACCCAACTGGCGCTTAGCGCTTTTTGCAGCATTGCTGTGTTATGTTGGAAGGTTTATGTGCCTTAAACTTTGATGATTCATACAATATTTTTATATAATATGATATTATAGTTTAAATTCACAAAAATATTGTTACGTAAATAACTGAACTCTAGAATCACCAATGAATGTTTAAACCTTAAGAAAAAAGACTAGATAATATCTTTATCTCGATTGAACAAGAAACATGTATTGTGCAAAGACATTATAGGTTTGAAACTTTGTAAATCCATTTTAATTTGGGGTCCTATTTAATTTATAAAATTAAATGTATACGAGCTATGCATGCATATTACATTCATTTGTTATATTAGTTATTTTATATGTATTTTTTATATAGTTTTTCGTATAGTCATGAAAATATTATAGTGTAGAACAACTTTATTCTTATATATGCATTATTAAACATTTGTTTTCATTATTTATTTTCATGTTTACTTGATGAACGATAATGGTCTTAGGTTGGGCTACTTTGAACTTTAATCACGTTCTACTTTGAACTTCGACTCATATGTTTACATTGTTAATTTATAATGCTACTTTATATTTATGTTAAATAGATTATACATGTTGTTTACATATTCAGTCTTAGGTTGTCGTAAAGAAAATATAAAAGGTGATGTGACTAAATCGTTGCTTGTCTACAACATTATTTTGGCCAAAGAAGTGATGAAGATAGAAGAGGAAGACAATAATTTAAATAAATGGTTAATGATAAGTAAGGTGTGGGTTGATTGGTTGTGTTATGGTGCAAGTCATTCACAAACAAAATGCTAACAGCACAAGTTAGCAGAGGTGGTGACCTCATTACCATCGTTTGGTTGTTAATGGCACATTTTGGTTTGGGTGATCAATTCCAAATCGACCACCACTAATAAAGAATGACACAACCATTCTTATTACTAACAAAGAAAGAAGTAGTAAACAACTTTCTAGACAACCAATAGCATGCTAGGAACTCACCTACCGAAACTCATCAATCGAATAGCCACTCCATCCCCATAGCTGGTATGAATAGGCCAAAAACAATTGCTCTGGTTCATTTGTATAACACCCTGTGTTTTCAAGTCATTGACGACGTCGATAAACGTACTATTTATTTTTAGTATTGTACGCGTTTACTTGTGATTTCATGAATTAAGTTTAAATCGCGTAAGCTAAAAATTAGCGTTCAATGTAAACGGGCATCAAACAATTAAATGTTTACATCAAGCAAGGGTTATATAATTATTTTGAGGATAATTATTAACTTTGTTCATTTTATTTTTATCGAATACGTAAAGTGTATACGTTTCGCGATAAATTACGTTTAGGCACTCCCGGAACCACAAAAACTTTTCTACGCTTCAACAAATACCCACATTTATACCCAATACATAAAAATTACATAAATATATCATGTATATCTTTGTTTTGCCGAAAATCATACATCATATACAAATATATACATGAAAAATGGCATTATACTTGCAACTTGGTCAAATTTCACACCATACTTCATTAATGGCACACCATACTTACCATACCTTGACCAAGACCATACTAGGGCCATACCTAAGACCAAATACCATCCCTTGGACCATGCTTTGACTCCTAGACCATGCCTTGCACCATACTTACCTCTATACTTAAGAGATGTAACACTTACATACAATATCACTTAGAAAATTTTCACAATCTTTCTCTCCCATTCTCTATATTGCTTCGGCAATAAGCAAGCACTCTTCTAAATCCATAGCAATTTTTATGCAACCCATACACACTTATACACACCTATTATAAGTCATTCTAAGGTGTTTCCAACCATTGAATCACCATTTGCAAGTTATAATCAAGAAAAGCAAGATTAGGGTTTTCTTAAGAAAATAAGGGTTTTCTTAAGTGCAAGCTTTGGTTTTAAGGCTAAACACGGGTTTAGCATTTGTTTCTCATCATCATCATTCATCATAAGGTCTACCTTAAACCTTTATGTTCTTAGTTTATGAGTTTTTATATATATGATATGCTATTTAGTGAAATCACCATTAGGAATACTTTTGAACATGAAAAATATAATTTTTCTTGTGATTATGATTTAGAACACTAAAATAAAGTCATATGGAAAGAAATATACTTGTACACACTTGATTATGTATAAAAATGATTATTGAGAAAACTAGTAAATTAAGGTTACTTAAGTAATGTTATGGTTTTAAAGTAGATTAATGAATTTGTTGACATGAGTAACTTGGACACATGAGGACTAATATGGACAATAGACATTTAATATATGTATGATTTATAATATATATGATATATGAGACTTGTGATAAAATACAAAAGTAGTAAAGTATAAAGAAAAGGTTACAAATGGAGTCAACAAGTTTAAGCAAACATTCTGTCCAAAATCCGAATTTTTACATACTCATTTTATATTTTTATAAGATAATACATTTCACGACGATTCCGAAAAAGTAAGAAACTTGTTAAACGGATTAATAACGAAAAAGTTACGTTAAAAACAAGTTATACGTTAATAAACGAAGTCGTAAATAAATTTTTATAAAAACATTTTTATAAAAATTATAAACAGCAAGGGTTAATATTTTTAACAAATAATACATATTTTTAGGATTCCAAAATGATAAGAATCGTAATTTTTCAATTAATAACGAATGAGTTATGAATTTCGCGAGTTTACGACAATTAATACTTTTATAAAACTATTTTTATAAAAGTTACTATTCATGACAGAAAGTTATATTTTTGTAAACCTCATAAATATATAGAACTTTCAAATACGAGAACGTCCTCGAAAGAATCGTTAAAAACGGAGCTATAACGAATAAAATACGACATTTACGGGTTTTACGACAACAAATACGGTATTAATAAAACTCACGTCTGATGTGAACAGTAAAAGTTACTGTTCACCGAGGTTCCAAAATATCGAAACCTGTCCAAATTATATAACTCGTTCTTAATACGAAAAGATGGAACATAAAAGAAAACTGCGAGAACGGGTTTAAAACGCAAAATTTACGCCAGTTTTACTAAACGGTAATTAAAAAATGTTTTTAAACTAATTATAACACAATTTTCCAAAACCATTAGTTTGGTTGATTGAGCTATATATAAATAAGTTTTTAAAAACAATTTGGGTTATCATAAGTACTATATTACTAGGGAGTTTCATAATGAGGCCTCTTCGGATTGCGTTCGACGAGTTTGTTGGATTACAATTAATAGAGTCCTAACTCCTCGAACATCATATTCATGGACCTCTTAATTATGATAGCCCGAACGCTAGTACGATAACAACTATAAAGATTAGATTTAAGTACTTGGTACTTATCCGACCTAGATAATTTTAGGTTTGCATTTCGATCTTTCACGTGACGCTTTATCTGCTATATTTGGATTATCTGAACACAAGTTGAGTTCATATCCCCCACAATTTTTACGATTTATCAAATTTGGATTTTAATAATATGGGGGTGGAAACATGCTTTATTTTACAAATTGGACGCAAAGTATTGATATACATGTTTTTCTAAGTACCGATAACGCCAGTTAAGCCCATTATCATGAACTGTCAATTGCATAGATGTAAGTTGGCGAAATACATTAGTGAGCGCAGAATGTTATAATAGAATCTAATCGGGAAACGACCTCACCCGTGTCGGAGTGACTAGCTATCACCAAGAAGACGTTATATGCATGTCAATTGGATGTTTTACGGGTAAAACATCATGTGCGGGCTAGAAATTGCAATATATAGTTTAATTGCAAAAAGATCGTCGAGCTTCAGTGGTCATGTGCTTAGTGTAAGAATGTAATCTATTATTGTGAGATCTGCATGTGTTGCATTATCACTTAAAAAGTCTTGCAGGTCCTACACATTATGATTTTATCAAACCTATGAATTCACCACATTTTTGATTGACGTTTTTATGCAATGTTTATCAGGAGATCAATAGTATGGGATGCCACGGATTTTGGATTGCACGCTTAAAGATTTAGGTGCATCATATTTTGGGAAATGTATTGTCAACTTTTGTAATATTCAACAATGAACAAGTAAAGCTATATGCTTTTGTATTAAGTCTTTCAATTAAATCCAATGTATCATTTTAAACGACTTTTTGTGTCGTTCTTATATATCTTGTGCTATTGATCTTGAAGTAACACGCCCCGGACCCTTATTCCGCTGCGACCCAATTTGGGGGTGTTACAGATTGGTATCAAGAGCCAAGGTTATAGAGAACCAGGTCAAAATGTTTTTGCTGGACTATAACCATTTTCAAACATTGCATTCATAAAAAGGGTTTTTTTATTTGACACACACTAGTTGTTTGCATTAGTTAGTTTTACTAGATGCTTACATGACACACTAGTTGATTGCATTAGTGGGACTAGATGCATTCATAATTGATATACGTGTTTATATTATAGTACGTATATTACTATGAGGGTATATTGTATATATACAAAGATGAGTTTGCATTCTTTCGCACAACTCTACAATTATTTATATAAGGGCTATTTATATAAATAGGGGAATATTTCTTTAGGCAAGGTAGTACGATAAGCTCGTAGGTCCTAAGCGCTACCTAAACATTAAGCTATCGAATATGATACCTTACCATCATTCATTTATGCCATAAGTGCATACTCGTATTTACCATACCAGCCTTATATAATATATTTATATAAGTTAAGTTTTGCTCGCTGCAAGCGGTTATGTTTTCATTATAGACGATTTCCTACACGTCTGTTTATATTAATTCCGAGCCATGGAGATTCCATTGAGCTTCTGATGAGGAGCTAGAGGAACTAATGAAGGATCAACCTCTATCTGCTGATGCCTCACCTACAGCCTTATCACCAGGCTACATTGCTGACTCTAATCCGGAAGAGGATAAGGAGGACCCTGAGGAGGATCCTGCTGACCATCCTGCCGATGGATGAGACAATTATGATAATGAGTCATCTGATGATGACAACGATGATGATGATGTTGAGAAGGATGAGGAGGACGAGATGGAGAAGGAGCATCTAGCTCCGGTAGACCCTTCTGCTGTACTTACAGATGACCCTGTCCCCTCAAGATGAGGATGCAGAGGCAGTTACGACTGATGAGTCTGCTTCTACACCACCCACCTCTCCACACCATATCATCTTGTCTTTTAAGACTAAATCCCGTACAGTACGGATATCTATTTAACACCATACTCCACGATTACCATCTACTGAGGCATGCATTACTAAGTTGCTGCTACACTACCTTTATCATCACCAAAGAATATTAAGTCACTTAAAGATAACATAAGAGGCTAGCATCTAGAATCTTGAGAGGCACCCTGGCCCATAGACAAATAGATTTGTTAGTGTAGCTTGTTTTGTATTATATCCCACTAAACTTGAGAAATACTCGGTTGGTAGTGTTAATAAAAAGCTTGTACTCTTTTACTCATGTAAACGATGTATTAAGTATTAACCTACTCTGTTGGTTATGATCATGCTACTATACGATAGGAATTTATTTATGCCATGGTTGCGGTTATCTTATATCTATGCATAACGTGGTCTCACCTTACCTACTTGTTGGGATCACGGAGTGTCATGATTTTCCCTGGAATGAAACTTCATATACATTTTGTACCCGAGAGTGTAGGAATCCTACTGCTGCTAGGAATCAACGAACTCACACCTGTTATAAGTGTGGAAGTCTGAGACACTTCAAGAGTAAGTGTCCAATAGTGAAGTTTCAGAAACGTGTGGACAAAAAGATCAGCACTCTTTCCGAACGCCAGGCTGAGAACAAGAGGAAGTTGAATAACACTTCCAAGAACAATCAGAACCAACAACAGCCGAACAAGAGGCAAAATACTGTCAAAGATTATGCTGCAGGGCACGGGGAGAAGAAACATTACGGCGGGGCCAAGCCGTTGTGTCCTAAATGCAACTATCATCATGATGGTCCATGTCCTCCCAAATGCCACAGGTGCAACATAGTGGGCCATCTGGTCCGTAACTGTAGGAGACCTATGTTGTTATTTCCCTCAAAATTTCAGTTGTACGATATGATTTCTAATATATTCTATACCAATTATCGTATTAGTGAATTGCGTCAATATTAACTTAGGTTCTTTATTTACTCTTACAAACTTCTCTTCTCGATTATCAAAAATTTTATCGCTAATTCTTGACGAAATATGAGCATTGCATCTTTAGTCCTTCATATTTATACATGGGCCTGATCAACTATGTTATACTTCAGGAAGGTACATGCCGTGATGAAAGTAGTCCTCTCTTAAAAAACATATTGGTTAAGGAAACAATTTTCTACTTATATCTTGTTTTGTGTGACGTTATTCATAGAACGCGTTTACTTTTAGAAAATCAATTTAGTCAACCCTATCAACTAAGCAGACCACCTTTACTCCAGTTACTTTTAGGTTGGCATACTTATACCTATTCCTTAAGCGGAAGCCAAGACACAATAACTAGTCGCCCTAAGACAATTTCGCTATCGAATTTGACTCGCATTAAGAATTTACTAAATCTCCCATTCCAAACATCTATTATTGCATGTTGATCTTGGTAGTTCAGATGCTATTATCGTATAAATTGATTGGTCCGAAATACAAGCAGATCATTGTGTGTGCCGAGTAGATTGTTCGTCATCCCCTGAGGAAATGACCTTAATATAAATGGTGACGGAAGTAACCCGGGAATGCGGACTGATTATACATAATGTCATGCACGAATAGGCAGAAGTACATGTAAAAGGATTTTCCTATCTTTTTGGCCATGTTATGCAATGGCGAGGTGGTGACAAGTCGGAGAAGAAGCGACTTGAGGACGTACCAATAGTTCAAGACTTTCCTGAAGTATTTCCTGAAGTATTTCCTTAAGACTTGTCGGGTCTTCCTTCGACACGACAAATGGAGTTTCAAATTGATTTGGTACCCTGTGCTGCAACCGGTATGCACGGGCACCTTATCGAATGGCGCCTTCCGAGATGAAAGGGAGTTATCAGAGCAACTGAGAACTGTCAGATAAAGGCTTTATAAGACCCAGTTCCTCACCTTGGGGAGCTCCGGTCTTGTTTGTCAAGAAGAAAGACGGATCATTCCGGATGTGCATTGATTACCGGGAATTAAATAAACTAACGGTGAAGAACCGTTATCCGCTCCCAAGGTATGGTTAGATTATTTTGATCTGCTTCATGGGTCGCGTGTCTTTCGAAAATTAGAACTTAAGGTCAGGTTATCACCAATTAAGGGTTCGAGAAGAAGACGTTCCGAAGACTGACCTTACAGATATGTGACGGCCATACGAATTCCAAGTTATTTGCCGTTTGGTTTGGGACACATCGACCAGACTTGCCGTTATTCTTGGACCTTATGGAATCGAGTTTGCAAACCATACCTGGATAAATTTGTGATTGTCTTTATTGACTGCATTCTGATATATTCGTAGAATAGAAAGTCACGAAGAACACCTTAAGCAGATCTTGGAATTGCTTAAGAAGGAAGAATTGTATGCCAAGTTTTCCAAATGTGAATTTTGGATTCCCAAAGTATAATTCCTCGGTCATGTGATCGATAGTGAAGGAATTCATGTAGATCCAGCCAAGATTGATTCCCATTAAGGATTGGACATCTCCTATGTTCACCACGAGATTCGTCTATTCTTAGGCTTGCTGGATATTACCGAAGGATTTCATTGAAGGGTTTTCGAAGATCGTCCTAAACTATGGTACAAGCTCACCCAGAAGGCAGATAAAGTTTGAATGGGGCGATTAACAAGAAGCGCTTTTCTAACTGTTGAAGCAAATGTGTGCAGTGCACTAACTCACTTGCACTTAACTGAGGGAAGCGAAGATTTAATCGCATACTGCTCGACGCTTTCGAAGAAGGGCTTGGGCGCTGTATTGATTCGCAGGAGAGAAAATAATGATTTATTATGAATTCACGCCGTGATAGATTCATGAGATGTACTTTTACGACTCTCATGATTTTGAACTTGGTGCAGTAGTGTTCGCTCTTTAGTCTGGGGAGACATTATTTATTCGAACCAAGTGGACGGTGTTCACCGTTCACAAAGAGTTTGCAACTCATCTTAAGATCAAAAAGAGTTGATACATGAGGCAATGGCCGATGGTTAGTGTTGCTAATTGATTTCGATTGCGAATTCGTAACTACCACGGGGAAAGCGCAAATGTCGTGCTAATGCTTTGAGAGTAAAGAACGAGAACCACATGAGAGTTCGTGCTTTGGTTATGACATATTAGGCTTGGATTTCCAAACAGATCTTAAATGCATCAGAATGAAGCACGAAAACTAGTTGATACATCAAGAAAAGAAGTGTTGGGGAAATGTTGAATTGATAAACGCTAAATTTTCCAGAAGCAATTAGAGAACTAAAGTTGGAACCACGTGCGAATGGAACCTATGCTCAATGGCGAAGTTGGTTACTATGTTAATGGTGATTTGGGACTGTGATCATGCACGCATCCCAAATATCAAAATACTTCTAATACATCCGGGTTTGACTAATTGTACGCCAGGACCTGAGGAAGAACTTATTGGTGGCTCCAACATGAATCGCCGACATAGCACTTATGTTTAGCAGTGAATGACCTGTGCTAAAGGTCAAGGTAACCCGAACATCAAGGCCATCGGGATTGTTTGGTACAAACCTAAATTACCGAATGGAAGTGTGACAACATCACCATGGATTTCGTCACGAAGGCTTCTTAAGCGTCTCAAGGCTTATGATACCAATTTGGGTGATCGTCTCGACCGACTTCCTAAAGTCTGCGATCTTCACCCCAATGAGAGAGGACCGATCCTTTGGATAAAAATTGTAAGATTTGTACTTAAAGGAAGTGTCTCGCGGAATGTGATTACCCGTCTCATATCATTTCGCTCGTGATCCCGTAGGATTCGCATCGCTAATTTTTGGAGGTCACCTTAGTAAGCTTTGGGTACAAATTTGATATGAGTACTGCGTACATCCACGAAGAACAGACGGGCAAAGCTGAGAGGAACCATTCAAATCTCGAGGTTTTGTTCGCGTGCTTGTGCAATCGAATTTGGAAAGGGTTGGGTTAACCAATTTGCATTAGTCGAGTTTTTCATACAACAATTGATATCTACGCTAGGTATCAAGGACGCCACCATTTGAACTACTTATTGTCGAAAGTTGTCGTTCAAACCTGTTTGTTGGACTCACATGTTGGAGAAGCTCAAAATACTCGGTCCTGAAACAACTTTATCTCAAGAGACCACTAAGAAAATCATCCAGATCATGCCAAAGGTGCTAACGCGCTCGGTGACGACAGAAGAGTTACGCTTGACTTGAAGCGTAAGCCAATGGAATTCCAAGTTGGAGACCAAGTCATGCTTAAGGTCTCGCCTGGAAAGGGTTTCGTACGTTTTGGCAAACGGAGGGAAGTTGAACCCTAGGTAGTTGGGACCTTTTAGGTGATAGAAAGAGTTGAGAAGTTGCATTAAAGCTTGAACTTCCAGAAGAGTTGAGCAGAGTCCATAATTCGTTTCTATATCTAATCTGAAAAAGTGGTCATGCCGACGGAAACCATTAAGCCGTTCGTTGGAGGATCTTCATCTTGTTACAAGCATTCTCATTTTGTTGAGGTGGGAAACCATGAGAAATAGTGGCGTGAAGTTAAAACGGTTGAAGCGGAAAGTCGGTTCGATAGTCAAAGTTCGTTGGAAATCTACGAGTGGTCCTGAGTTCTCCATGGGAGCGTGAAGTACCAATTCATGATGAAATATCCACAACATCTTCACGAGATCGCAATCTCATCGTCTCAAGTGCTGCATCGTGAGCCTTGAGGACAAGGCTCGTTTAACGGGGGAAGTCTATAACACCCTGTGTTTTAGAATCATTGACGACGTCGATAAATCCATAATGTACCATTTGTATTGTACGTGTTTGCTTAAAATTGTAAACGTTAGGTTAAATCGCGTACGCCAAAAATTAGCGTTCAATGTAAACGGGCCATCTAAATCAATTTAAATGTTTACATCAAGCAGGGGTTTATTAATTATTTTGAGGATTATTATTAACCTTTGTTCTTTTTATTTTTTAGCGGATACGTAAAGTGTATACGTTTGCGATAAATTGCCGTTTAGGCGCTCCGGTACCACAAAATTCTTCTACGCTCAAACATATACCCACTTTTATACCCAATACATAATAATTTACATAATATAATATTTACCTTTGTTTTGCCGTATAATACTTGCACTTTTATACAAGCAATATTATATAAAAAACTCCTTTATTTTGGTCAAATAAGGCACCATACCTCTTTATGGCCCACCGCATACCCCATTAATGACAATCCATACTTTTCCATATCCTTGACAATAGGACCATGCACATGGACCATTACTTTGAACCTACTTTGACTCCTTGACCTTGCTTTGTACCATACTTTCTAATGTATACATAAAGAGAAGTAAAGCATACATTAATCAATTAACTAGGAAAATCAAACATCCACCTCCTTTGTTCTCTTTGCATGTACGCAAGACCAAGCCACCAACACAATTTCCATAGCTAATTTTTATACCAATCCATACACTTCTTATACACAATCTAATCCCTAAGGACATTCTAAGGTGTTTCCATCCATTGAATCACCCTTTGCAAGTTATAATCAAGTAGAAGCAAGATTAGGGTTTTCTTGAGAAAACTAGGGTTTATTAAGTGCAAGCTTTGGTTTTAAGGCTAAACACGGGCTTTAGCATTTGTTTATCATCTCATCATTCATCATAAAGGTCTACCTTAACATTTTTGTGTCTTAGTTTTTGATTTGATATTTATATGATTGCTTTTTAGTGATATCGCCTTTAGGAATACTTTTGAACATGAAAAATGTATTTTTCTGTGATTATGATTTTATGCACTTTTCTACATGTTATGATGATGGTAATGTTATGAAATAAAGGATTTTATAAGTCTTGTAAAACTCTTGGTTATTATAAAAATGTTCATATGAAATTGTAAATAAATGTTAATTAAGAAAGTTATGATTCATTGTAAAGTAATAACTTATGATCTACGATGATCTTGGACCAAATATGAATCTTATGAACTATTAATTATATGTAAAGACATGTGATATATATATATATATATATATATATATATATAGGAATATATTAGCTACACATTTGTATAGCCAATTAGCTATATCAAAAGCCTTATTATTGTCACTAAGGGATACTTGGGCGTTATTTTCGTACATACTCAATATTGATTGATTTAATGGCTAAAAAACAACCCGCCAATACCATATCAAATTCACAATTTACTCTTAATTTTGCTGCCATATTAGATGAGCTAGAAATTAAATCTTATCACCATATTGAATGAGTCAAACAATATAATATGTGGTTCCTTATATATTATTGTTTGCATTGTTTTATTTTATATTGCAATCCATTCAATCTTAGTATTTCGTTTAAAGATATTAGCGTTTTTTCATAGATGATTCCGTTATCAAAGAACAATTTTTATTAGGTTTGATAATATTGTTTTTCTTAAATTTTCAATACATTTTCTTGCATTTAGGTTTGTTTTGTTAATATTGTGTCTAAATAAATGGAACAAATGAAGAAGAGGAACAAATATGGACACCTAATATCGAAAATGATGGTTCCAGTGTGCATGATGAAGAAGAAACAGAGGCAAGAAGTTTCTTTGATGAATCAATCAGGTACCTTATCATAGGAAAAACCTTTAAAAGGTTAGAAGCTTTTTATGATTTTTATAATGAATATGGTTTATCTAGGGGTTTTGGAATTTGAAAACACCGAGTTCATAAACACAAGGAAACTGATGAAATTTATATAAGGGAACTTGTATGTAACAAACAAGGCCTTAAAAATATGAATGATAAGATACGGTCAACCGATGATGTGAAACGTTGTTGTATAACATGAACGGGGTGTATGGCTATGATTCAAGTCACATTGAAGCAAGGACTATGGGTTGTGGATAGATTTAGGGCTGGACATAATCATACTCTTGATCTTCCATCATAAGTACTTAAGCAACGGTCCCACAACATTTTTCATCGCTCTAATGAATGCAAGGATGTGGTAACTTTATTGACAAAAGTTGGTATGAAACCTGCTGATATCACTAAAATGGTTAATGCATTTAGAGGCAACGAGGAGGATAAACTTAGTTGAGTTCAATGTTCTAATATTGTTAGCAACGAAAGAAAATATAATTTAGGCAAAGAGTGTCATGGAATTATAATGCATTTTCAAGAAAAAACTAAGACCAATCAAGATTTTTACTTTGCTATGGACTTGAGTAAAGATGGAACATTAAAAAGTGTCTTTTGGGCGGATGGGAGATCTAGATCCTCTTATTGTCAATATGGTGATGTTGTTATATTTGATACTACGTATAGAACAAACAAATTTAGTTTTCCATTTGCTCCGTTTGTTGGAGTAAATCACCATGGCCAATCTATCTTGTTTGGCGGAGCTTTGTTGCAAAATGAGACCGAGACAACGTTTACATGGTTATTTAAGAGCTTTCTAAATTGTATGCACTATTGTCCACCTGTTTCTATCATCAAGGACCAAGATATAGCTATGGGTAATGCAATTGCTAAGGTTTTTCCGAAATCAAGGCATCGATTTTGTGCATGGCACATCCAAAAACATGTTATGGAACATCTTCAATTACTACAAACTTGATACGATGATTTTAAAGATACATATAATAAGTGGGTGAAAAGTGACAGTGTATAGAAGTTTGAATCAGAATGGCATGAAGTAAAGGAGAAATATGACATAATGGATGATAGTTGGTTGGAAACAATGTATGAATTGCGTCATCATTGGATAAAAGCGTATTTGAAAGACACTTTTGTCGCTGACATGACTACTAGTGGAAGAAGCGAAAGCATGCATTCTTTTTTTGATGGTTTTGTGAACGCTAAAACCATGTTAAATGATTTTGTAGTACAATATGACAAAGCAATAAGTTCCCGAAGGCGTGCCGAAGCATACCAAGATTTTAGAACTACAAATTCAAAGACTACTTTACATGGTGATCATCCAATTGAAGCAATAACATCTGAATGTTATACTAGAAATATATATGAAGTATTCAAGAAAGAGTGGAAAGCTAGCTTTGATTTTGGCCATGAAAAATTAAACAAGGATTCTTATTTCGTAAAATATCATGTTGGATATTTGAATGGCAATAAGAGAACTAGAAAATTGTTGAGTGCAAAGCAAGTTTAGAATTTTTCGCTACTTGTTCATGTGTAAAATTTGAAACATATGAAATCTTGTGCAAGCATATACTTTATATCATGAGGAGAAAATCACTTACTGTAATTCCACAACAATATATACTGACAAGGTGGACAATGAAATCAGCATATATAGTTGGAAGTTGGAATTGGATTGAGAGGTAGTAATTTTGATTGTAGTAAAGAAGTCAATTTATTAACTATGTGGTATATTCGAGCAAAATTTAACAAAGTACTTAAGGATGGACGAGATTTTCCTAACAACATAAAGAGCGTTAATTCTTTTTTGGATGGTATTTTGGATGAGCAACATAGGAGAAAGAAGACTCGAGTTGAGATAAATTTTAACTTTGGTTGTAGTATAGCATCTACACAATAAGAAAATATGTCGCAACAGATTCAGGTCGTGGATCCCATTGTACATGTGACCACAAAAGGGCGACCACAAGTTGCTACACGAATAAAGTCGAGCATAGAAGTGGCCATGGAGACAAAGAAACAAAGAACTTGTGGGTATTGTAAAGAAAAAGGTCATTATTCAAGTGGATGTAAAAAGACAAACGTATGATTAGACGAACTAGCTAAAACAACTCATACCCACATTAAAGGCTAAACAACAACCAAGTTTTTCCTCCTATATACGATTTCAAAACCAAAAAAAACCAAAAGAATAATTTTATATATTGTAGTTGCGTTTGTAAAAAAAATTATGCTTGCCTTAAAACGATTCAAAAGAAATGTCGCCGTAGCTATAAGCTTAACTTTTTTCGTAGTATATGTGACTTTATTCGACTTTATTCGAATGACACCATTGCCTTATAACGATTCAAAAGAAACAAATGACCAAACTATGAATGACTTATAACAATTTAAAATAAACACAAGTTATTTGTTTCTTTTTGTTCACATCCACTTTTAAATTTACATATCGATTCAAACTAATCGCAAGTTCTTTATTCTCATTGTAAGTATTTAATTTACTATTAAATTTACACAAAATAACCCTTAACTATTATTTAAAGTTACAAAGTGGTGTTAATGAGGTTATTGGTGTAGCTAATTGCCTATGTCAAGGTGTAGCTAATATATCCCATACATACATGTATATATATATATATATATATATATAAAATAAATGATATATATATATATATAATTGAAATAATATATATATATATAAAATATATAAATAATATATTTTATATTATATATATATCAAACTTAAAGTTGTAAAAATAAGAAGCCAATAGAAAGTTGACAAGTGTCATTTAAACTTTAAAACTAATAAATGTAATAACTAAATCAAAAAAACTATATTAATTTAATATCTAAATCAAAAGGGCATTTAAGGTATTTTAATATCTTATTATTCACTAAACCTAAATTACTTTAGCATATTCAGCCGTTACTTTTCATCCTTCCCACAATGTTACCCTCTTTCTCTCTTAATATGCACATAATTATCACCCTCTTTTTTTAGCAAATCGTTGCACTAAAGAAAACCACAAGCCCATCGCTTTACACATGCACCATACCTATAATTTACTACCAAGATCCCTGATCATATTTTGTAAAAAATCCCATTGTACCATGGTGCATCAGTAATTTTGAGATATTGTACCACGACGCATCAGTTAACTTCGAGATATTGTACCATGATGCATCAGTTATTTCAAGATATTGTACCACGACGCGTCAGTTATTTTCGAGATATTATACCACGACGCATCAGTTATTTTTGAGATATTGTACCACGACGCATTAGTTATTTTTGAGATAATGTATCACGACGCATCAGTTATTTTTGAGATAATGTACCAATATGTATATTGTATCAGTTTTGAATGTATATGTGTATTTGTAAGATTTTTTTTGAAGGGATGTAGCAAATTATCTGACATTTTGTATATCATTTGGGTTTGTTTATAATAAATGTATCCGTTTGTTATTTGTTATGCATAAATTTGTGTATTTTATTGATTTTTGCGTGTCAGATTGTGTGTATGTTTTAATATGTATCATTAGATTATTAGATATGTATTTATGTATAAATAAATTTGTATGTTTATTGATTTTGAAAATTTTTAATAAAAATATTAAAAACTAGTGATGTGTACAAGGAATTAGTAAAAAGTCAAAAATTAGAAGAAATACATAAATAATGGTTGACCAAATTTTAATGTAATTCTCCAAAATACCCTATACACTAAATTTATTTATTATACTACCATTGATCAAGTATTAATGTCATTAAAGACCAATTAGTAGATCCAATGGTTGTGATTAGTTCTTACTTTTACAACTCTAAAATACATGATAACGAGGCATGCATACCCGTGCATTGCACACGGGCTGGAGATATTTTGCGGGGAATGGAATAGGTTGTGTTTACTTATGTTGCACAATGAATGTGAATGAGGTAACGTCCGTCAAACAACACGCTGCACAACTTGTACATTGTATCAACACTAATGACAATTAATTAATGGGAGTACGCATCACCTTGCTGCACAACACGCTGCGCAACTTGTACATTGTATCAACACTAATGACAATTAAATTAGAGGACCTAAGTTTATAATATAATCGAGGCTTGACGACACCCGTGCGTTGCACCGGGTTGAGTCTTGAGGAAAAGTCAGAGTGTTAGGTTGTTTTAAATATTCAATCAGTTTTCATTTCTCATTCAGTACCTATATCCAATTGTTTTCTATCTTTTCATGTATTACCTGAACAATGAACATTTTGACACTAATTTAGTCACATAAATTCTTAAATGAACAAAATTAGTTTTTGTTATTTCATTTGGTCCAACTTTCACTTTAGCAGCTATATATCCACATATCACTACCAATGTATCTATTTTACTCCTAGTTGGTCCAGCCCACAATAATATACACTACCCTAAAACCAAATATAACCCTAAACTTTGTCAAACCTAATATTATTATTCACACTTAACACGCCTCTTTCTGAATATTTCTCTCAAACAAACCGCCACCAATCTTTTCTAACCTAAACATAGGATATATTTTCCTTCATGTTGATATATCACGACACAAAGATCAAATACCTCATATTCTCAAACCCACAAATGACAAACAAAAACACTCGTGTAAGTGTTTATTGATCTTGGCTCAGATCTATCAAAGTCTGTGAGATTGTTTTTGTAAAAACAAACACCCTAAATCTTTGGATTCTATGCTGCTAGTTATATTCCAATAGCTAAAAGCAAAAAGTCAAAAAATAGAGATGTAAGTTTTTTTGCTAAAAAAATAGTTTACACTATGTTGGCAACGTGTGGAAGGGTTAATGAAAATCCCTTTGTTTTGATTGGTGGAAATACGTTTACAATGTCGTGTCTCAATCTTGATGAACTCGATCTAAATACCACGTGGTCGGATTTTTTGGGCTGGTGGCGGGCGGAGGGTTTGATATGGAGGAAGGTGAACAAAGAAGAGAAAACAAAGTGATATAGATTACAAAAAATGAAATTGAATAAAAAATCGATCGTAATTCAGGGCTTAAGCGAATATTGATAATTGTGATAATTTGTAAAAGAATGATATTTTTGTGCTCTTTTATAGCCTAGTGTGTAACCGCTTGCATTATCCTCGTGTAACTCAAATGCTTTGTATTCCTTTTGTTCTAAATTGAATTGTTGTAACTCAATGAACCTTTCATATTCAGGTTAAGTTTAGCAATACAAATTTTTGGTTTTGAGTCGTTACTACTGCCCTATTAAATTTAGGAAAATGAATCTTTAATAAGATTAATACAGCCAATTAAATGCTTGAAGACTCCACATTTGAATGTACAATCCTCAAAACTTGTTGCACACATCTTAAAGCCTTCACAAAGTGAGTTTTGCATCATTAATACTACACAATAAAAACTTCAAACTCAATCCCGGGAGTACGCATCACCTTGCTGCACAACACGCTGCACAACTTGTACATTGTATCAACACTAATGACAATTAAATTAGAGGACCTAAGTTTATAATATAATAGATACTTCCATTACAACATGTATTTAACATCCATATAACATATGAAAGAGTATATCATACCATGATCACTAGTAAAAATCCATTTTACATGTTAATAAGTTTCTTAGATGGTGATTTACTATATAGACATTATATATACATAAAATCACAAATGTAAAGAGTTTAAGAGTTTTGGATGACCTTAATATAAAGTAGAATAATGAACAACAAGATCCAAACCCTATTAAACCCAAGCTTCTAATACGTTTATTTCATGCATTTGTATTATATATGATATAAGGTGAATTTTTTGTGATGTTAATATCGTCTTGATGTATTATTTTTTGTCATCTAGTTTATTTTAAACATCGGGACATCGTACCGTTAAAACAAATGTTACTCTTGTTATTTATAAAATTATAAGTATCATAAGTTAGAGTTCATAATTATTTTAAATAATTATTTTGATATGTAAGACATATTAAAGGTTTATAAAGGATATAAATGCAATTATGAAGGTTAAGAAATGATGTATATGCAATTACAAAAGTTTATTAAGGATATATATATGAAATTAGTAGTTTAAGTTGGATATATATGCAATTTTTTTTGTTTTTGAAATGATATATATGCAATTATAAATTTAAGTTGGATATATATGCAATTTTAAGCTTTTAGAGGGATATATATGTAATTATCCTTTAATTGAAAGATGTTGTAACATACGATAATTTAAATAAAAGAACAATTTTTAAATTTATCAGACGACATATAAAAACATTTTATAAAACTAATAATGAAAACATTTTTTTATCGTGTACGGTTTCAGCAACATAAGGCAAACAACATATTACGATTCTCTTTAACCATAAGTCAACTATTTTTTAGCATATTCAACAAAAATTTAAATTATTAAACCATTAAAAGTTGTTAAACGTGATAAATTTTAAACCATTAAAAGATTCTATTTAAACCATCAACAGATGCATTTAATAAATTGTTATTTAAAAATTATGTATTTTTTAAAAGTTGTCATTCATTAAACGTGATATTCATTGACTAAGTTTAAAGGGTATTTTAGACAAAAGACATCACTTACTTTTAAGACATTTTAAGTTGTAAGAATAAGCATACACTCTTTATAAGTAGTAGAGATATGTGTTATGTATAAGATTTAGAATTACATTTAGGAGCATATAAAATTAATCATTACTTTGTTTGGAAAATGTTTTTAATAAATTTTTTTTATGTGGCGGATTGCAACACCGAAGTTTTACAATCCTCCTAAGCAGATTACCTAATCGTTGCAATGTAGTATAGGCAAGACTCGGAGGATTGATCATTCTCTAGGGGAATAGTGAAGTAGGTTCGAATTGTACGTTACTAAGATCTAAAGGTTGAGGGAAGATTAATTTTGGATTTTTACGTTTTTTAGACAACAAGTAAAATCAATATGTTAAGAGAGGTGGTTTTTAAACTAATCTAAATCTAAACTAACTATGTAGGAAAAGTAAAATTGGCAGAAACTCGTAAAGATAAACAAACATGCTTACTTAATCATGCTTTACTCCCTAGTTGATTTCTAACTCGTTTCTCGTCACCCTCGTTAATGTAATGTGTAAGTATTCCCTAATTCAATTGAGAATTAGACAGAAACGCATCTACGTGATCACCTAGGCATACAACTCCTGATAACGCTTTTCCCACCTAATAGTTAAACCACCCGCATTAAATACTTAATTAGCTATCTTTCTAAACATGAGGGTTTCATTTAGTTCTAACCATGTTTCAATAGACGTCTGTGCTAATGTAATATCTTATAACTAGTTTTCTAATGCCTAATGTGTACACCACTAACAAGAAGCAACAAATTAGATTTCACAATTAAGTTTCATGCAATCATAAGCAAACATGCATCACCCTCAAAATATGGAAGCGAAAAGGTTACCGGGGGCCTTACTTCATAATACACAAGCACAAGATATAAGAGAACGACCTCTACATGAGTCGTTTAAAAAGTACTCTCGTTGATATATTAAACATTAAATAAGTTTTAACAAAGCGGTCCCAAAGTTTGCATCAAAAGAAAACATAGTTTTGTTACAACAAGAATAGATTAAATGCAAGTGAAATCCCATGAGATGAAGCAAAGATGATGTGGACTCCAATGCACTTCATAAACGTCCTTACAGGCTAAGCACTTAAGAAATACATGCTTAAAAATGTCAACATAAAGTTGGCGAGTTTATAGGTTTAAGTAAATAGTAAGTATAGGTCGCAAGATTTCAAAGTGTATGACTATTGTAACACATACAATATTACAAAAAGTAATTACAATTGCACTAAACTCATGACACCCAAGCTAGAATAATAGTTATGTATGCAAATCAATGCAAAGTAAAGTTGCCCGAGTAGGTGTCCAACCCGAGACACCTAAAGTTCCGATATGGTATACATTCGTTTGATCGGTACCTCCGATACAAGTAAGCACTACTTACCCGGACGAGGATGTCAATCCCAATAGATCTATTTATAACACTCGCGCTTACACCAAGTAATTAATGGTTCATGATAGTGGGCATAATGGGTTATCGGTACTTAGGCTACCGTAATCATTTAAAAGCTACTTGCATCCAAAAGTAAAACAAGCAATGTATCTCACCCCGAGATTTGCAAAACAGTTATAAACAAGTTAAAGCGGGGCTATAAACTCACCTTTAGCAAAGGTAATGATTTCAGGAAATAAACAACAAGAGGTATCACGCAAAGAATTCCAAACGCGGCCTAATAAATGACGGGTTGATTTAGACTTATACAAATGAAATGAAGTGATGCAAATATGATTTTATAACCTTTTATCACCAATACATGTTTGCGTTTTAGTTTTATAAGTCAAAATACGCTTTACGTCAAAGTTCACTATTTATTTTTAGGTTTTATACTTTACAAAAATCACCAAGTGCCCAACTTTGTCAAACCATATCTTATTCGTTTCTTAAAACTTTCGCATACTTCTGACTCGTATGAAAAGAGTTTAGGTAGTACTACAACATTGCTTAATAACTTTATACCTCATTTAGACTCCAAAACCCTCAAAAACGTCCTCAAAGTGGCTAGATCAGCCCACTTTACAAAGAAAATACATGCTGTTAACTTTTATAAAAATCAGCTTTTGCCCAACTTTGAGATGCTGTAACTTCTTCATTACTTAACTTCAGACGCGTTCAAATACAATCTAGAAACTAGAGTCTGAGGACTATAAAAAGTGTCATGTGCATTTTTACCAATTTGGACACTATACAGTTTAAAAAGGGCACGAAGTTGCAACATCAGAATAAAAACGTGCAGTTTTTCAAAAAACACTAGTTTTTGTCCGATTTTCAAAAGGGCATAACTTCTTTGTTATAAGCCTGATTTTAACGATTCAAGCGGCCACACCAATCTTATAACGCCTACTTTCTAGGAAAAACAACCATTGTTTGCAATAACCAAATCCTTGCTGCCCAGTAATTACCTAAAGGCAGTGTTGCAAAACAAGGTCTACAAGGCTGATTAATCACCGATTAGATGCTACGAGGCCACCAACCTTGCCAATTAATGTAACAGGGTCTAACACATATGTCAACCGTGGTAAACGGCAATCAACGGTGGTCAACGGTGATCAACGATGGTCAAACTTGCCGGAAACCTTCTAATCTTGCCGGAAGTACCTAAAACTCATCGTAAACTTGTTTTGATCACTTATATTAACTGTTTAAATATATTACAAGTTGTTTTTTTTAAAAAAACTTGCAAATAATATCTAAAACTCAACGGAAATACACAAAAGTTGCTGGAAATACCCAAATTTTGCCAAAAATGTCAATCCGATTAATCGCCAATTAATCCTGCCTTGACCGATTACAAGCTACAAGGTGGTCGACTGCCCGACCAACGATTCATGATTTTTACAACCTTGCCTAAAGGACAACCCCTTCTTTATATACTAATTCCTAATTTTTTTTATCACTTTTCGCCAACAAAGCCAAAAAACTCGATACTAATCCTAATCTCTTCTACCAATATACATCTAAAACACATTTAAGAACATACTTAACATTTTTATAATCATGAGGCATTCAGACCCATGCGTTGCACATGGGTTGAATGTAGTTGTTGTGTGTGCAATGTGTTGTTGCACTGGTGTTTTGAAATGGCGATGGGCATGTCTTTGAAAGGTGACGGGTTGAATGTAGTTGTTTTGTGCGCAATGTGTTATTGCACTGAGTTTTTGAAATGGCACTTGTGCATGTATTTGAAAGGTGAGGTATAACATCCTGTGTTTTAGGGTCATTTATGACGTCATTAAATTCACTATTTATTTTTAGTCTTGTACGCGTTTGCTTTTAATTTTAAAGTGTTAAGTTAAATCGCGTAAGCTAAAAATGATCATTCAACGTAAAAGGGCATCAAACAATTAAATGTTTACGTCAAGCAAGTGTTAGATAATTATTTGGAGTATAATTATTATCTTTGCATATTATATTTTTATTGATTACGTAAAGTGTTTACGTTTCGTGATAAAATACGTTTAGGCATTCCCGGAACTACCAAAACTTTTCTACGCTTCAACAAATACCTATTATTATATCCAATACCCAAAGTTTTTATAAAACTTCACCTATGGTTACATATTGGCTGAATTTACATAAAGGAAAACCAATTAAAAACTAAATGTTACAAGTTTACACTTTATACATAATATATACCACTTTAAGCTTCAAGTAAATAACTAGATATTATGCAAGATATCAAAAATCATATTGTTCTCCCTTTGTCTCTCATATCCCACGGCAACAACAAGAAAAAGGGACAAGGAGCACACATTTTACTAGCAACTTGATATTGTACTTACACAACTCATTAAACCATAAGACTTTCATGTTTGTTTGGCCAGAGACTTTCCTTAAGACCCTCTTCATGTCTAAGACTTTCCTATGGCCACTTTGACTAGTCTTATGTGTATATAAGACAAGTGCTAGATAAGAACACACACACTCTCATTTTCTTAAGTGAAAAACTCACCCATATCTCTCTTTTGCTTTCTCAAACCCACGTCACACACCAAACAACATAAACAATCCATACCAAATTTATTGACCACATTTCTAAGTGTTCCTACAACATATCTAAGATATCCTAAGGTGTTTAGAAGGTTTGATTTGGGGTTTACAAGTGTTAAAGCAAAAAGGTTCAAGATTAGGGTTTACTTGGATTTAGGGTTCCTTTTGTATTGGAAGCTTGGGTTAAATAGCTAAACAAGGATTTAGATCATATTGTTCATCACCATAAATTATACTAAGGTTACCTAAAAACCTTAATCTCTTTACATTTATGATTTTATGTATATATAATGGCTATGTAGTTAATCACCATCTAGGAAACTTATTTACATGTAAAATAGAAATTTTACTTATGATCATGGTATGAAATACTTTGTCATGTGCTATATTGTTGTTAAGAACATGTGATAATGGAATTATATACATTATATAAGTGTGGTTTATGTATAAAAGCTTATATAAACTAGTTACCTAAAAAGAGTATTTATAAAAGTTCATGAACAAATAAGTATGTAAACTTATGGATCTTGTGATTCCTGGACAATATTTAGACAAATCATGGACTAAGGACTTTAAGTATGTAGGACATGTGATATAAATGGTTGTAGAGGACTTGTAACAAAGTGACTAAACTAAAAAGTTATAAAAACAAGTTTTAAACACATATTAACAAAATGATCAAAACTTGTTGTTTTTATTCGAAATATAAAGTGTTTATTTTATATTTTTATAAAATACCACATTTGATGAGGATTCCAAAAAAAGGTTAGAAACTCGAAAAACCGAGTTATAACGAAGGAGATACGTAATTTGTAAGATTTAGTTATAAAAAGTGTTTTATAAAAGAAATTTTATAAAAACTTAATACAATTCACTTCTGATATATACAAATGATTATTTTTCTCAGATATTACATATTTTTAGGATTCCAAAACATTAAGAATCGTAATTTTTGGATTAATAACGAAGGAGTTATGAATTTCGCAAGTTTACGATAATAAATACTTTTATAAAAATAATTTTATAAAAATTACTGTTCACATCAGATATATTTATTTTGAAAACATCATTAATTAGATAGAACTATTAATTACGAAGACGTGCTCGAAAGAATCACTAAAAACGGAGTTAAAATGAATAAAATACGATGTTTGAGAGTTTACGACGATTAATTTTATAAAAATAATTTATAAACTGTTCACTAGAGGACTTAAAATATGAAAATGTAATATTTTGATAACTCGTCTTAATACGAAAGCGTGGACATAAGAAACGTAAGAAACGGATTTAAAATGATAAAGTTACGCCATTTTTACTAAAGAGATATTTATAAACGTTTTTACTTTATAAATATGATTTCACTAAAATGATTAGATGGTGATGTAGCTATATAGAATTATATATGGTATTAGTTAATCAAAGTGCTTAGTACTTATACGACCTATAATCAATTAGGTTGCATTCGGGCGTAATTGTGACGCATTTTCACGCATTTGATTTACATTGTTAACTCATCCACTCGAGGTGAGTTCATAGCCCCACGTTTTACATTTATAAGGATTTACAAGTTTTGGGGTGAGAAACATATGAATGTTTTATAATTGGACGCAAGTATACATTTTACATTACGCTTAGGTGTTTGCCTAAGTAGCGATAACCCTTCGAGCCCAATATCATGAACTGTTAATTACTGTTGTGAGCGCGAATGTTATAAATAGATCTATTTGGGATTGACATCCCCGTTTGGGTGATTAGCTATCACTGGACAAACGAACATATACCATGTCGGATTTAGGATGTTGCGGGTTAGAACATCATCACAGGCAATGTTGGCAATTTATATTGCAATTCATACATGTCGAGCTTCAGTGTCATGAGCTTAGGGAAACGTAATTACATTTTATAATGTTTGCACATGTTGCATTATCATGGGGAAATCTTGCGGTCCTACATTATACATTTTACAAACTGGTATGTGTTTAATTACACATACCTTTTACCTTTAAAAACGAGCTAAAATAACCAAAAACGGACTTAAAATGCCAAATATATGCTTGTTTTGCTAATTGTGTTGTGCAGGAACGGATAACCAAGAAAAGGACGAAAAACTGAGTGTTTCTGTTTATGGCTAAAATATTTGTATTTTGAACAATGAACACGTGAAGTTTCGGACTTATGTAACAACAATTTGTTAAATCCAATGTATCGGTTTTAAACAACTTTTAAATGGTCGTTTTTATGTATATCTTGTGCTATTGATCTATGAAGTACCACCCCCAGACCCATATTCCGTTGCGACCCAATTTGGGGGTGTTACACTATTTGTGTCTTGGGCTAGATGATGGGATTAGACCAGATTGTTATATAACAAATCATCTGGGCCAAATGATTAATTCGTTAGGTTTGTGGCTGCTAGTTGTAATTTGAATGGTTGGGCTAACATACATGATACATATACAAAATTTTTTAGATTAATATGAATCTTTTGCGTTAAGAATTTATATGCTAAATTTTAGGTATAGTAGATGGTTAAAGGTTATTATGTTTGGTATAAATGACAAAGTGATGATTTTAAGAGCGAGCTGATGATTAATATTTTTTACATGAATCATGGAAGCTTAAAATTTTAAAGGCTGGATTTTTGTATTAAATTTTCTATGTGACTACGGAGTCAATCGAGTATCACTTATTTGAGTTTGAAGTTCAATTTCATGAAGACGTGTTCTTATTTTATCTTGAAGTCGTGGTGGGTAGGACGCATGACTTTCAATGATAACCTGCTCGGGCTTAAGACCTTGGATGAACACTTAGATTATCTAGTTACCAGCAGTCGGGGTGGATGGTTGATGACCTGGTTAACTATCACTTAAAGGAGTTACGTTGTAGTACTCAGTGTCACACGCTGAAGACGTTGTGGATAATCGCAAGAGGTGATGAAAGTCTCATACTTTGGGAGGGGTATTGAGTACTTAGAGATTTGCTTGGAGCACAAATTCTCTACACCATTTTTCCAACATTAGTGCAAGCTTAAGTCACAAGAACGGGGAATTCTACTTCAATTTCAAGTTTGGTATATCAGGTTTACTCCATCAGTGGTCACTTCAAATAGCCTACAAAGGGGTCGGTAAAGATAGTCAGAGAGAGTTTATGAGTAGAGATTTGATCAGCAGTTGATTCTCACGGGATACATTTGAGCTAATTTCATTCTTCTCACAAAATTTCAAGTATATGTGCGTACAATGTGTTGCTGATTCTGAGGTATCAAAACCAGCAAGGGGGAAGGAGACATACATCTGAACGCACAACGAGTACACGTGACGAACTTCATACCTTCTTCTTATTTGAGGTCATTCCGGGAAGACAAATGTCATGACCGCAGAGAAAATCAGTGTTTAACTCGTGGCTTTTGGTGTATTATTCCACCTACATGGGGGAAGAGATGTAAGAAACAGTTTCTGATGATAAAAGAGGTACACAATGGTATGATGATTCCTCTAGATAGTCAGTATCCTGCAGGAAGAAATGAGTTCATCCGGGACTTAGTTGACTTTGGTGTTATCATTTCGACTACTTGGAGGGTTTAATTGTCTACATCCGGGACTTAGCTAACCTTGGGTGTTTACAAGAATCATCAGTATCCTGAACGGAAGGAAGGAATTGCGCACGTCCGGGACTTAATTGACTTTGATGCTACAATTTCGACTTCGTAAATGGGATAGAGTGTGTACTTTAGGTTTTTGGGCTTCATACAATGAGACTGGTTGCATCTCTTCATCTACATGGGGGAAGAGATATCTCGATACTTTTGGTATGCATTACTTGAGCTTCCAGTAGGAAGAAATGTGAGAAGAATTATTCAAGCGTGAGAAGATACGTTGTTGATCCAGTTAATGTTTCCCCAAACAGTTAATCACTATGCTTATTATCAAAGGAGCAATATTTGATGTGGTTTGCTACTAATTCCGTTGTGCACTTAATTATTCTAATCTTGAAAGAAAGCTTTGAAACTGCTCAAGAGAGGATTGCTTGTTTGGTGGGAAGCTATTAAAGCTTCATAATGAAGAATATATGGCATGAATTAGGGGGGAGCTAATTCAGAAGCTTATCCTTAACCAGAAGTGTATGGGTTACTTAGTTCATGCCTATTACAGTATTTCTCCTACAAGGTACTATAAAGATGATTCATGGTGGAGTGCAGACTTGAAGTTAAATGAAAAACATATTCTAGAAAACTTTGACATGACCAGAAGTGCAAGAAAATGAAGTTTTCAAGACATGCAGCTAATTCAGAAACTTCGAGATGACAAGAAGTGTATGAAGAAAGTTGAGCCTTCAAGCAGATCAAAAGCCATTGAAGACATTATCAACATTGGAAGCTTCGTAGAATCTCTTTTTCTTAATCATTTTGTACTTGTTAGGAAAATATTGCAAGTAATTCCGTATATTTTCCCATGGGGGAAGATTGTTAGGATTTTGTTTTATGTGAAGACATTACTGAATTACCATAGTTTAACATACCACCATACGTAGGGACTAGAGTAGTCAACTTAGTAAACTTATGTATTAGATGGTGGTATAAATACCTCTTCATTGCTTTCATGGAGGGGTGAGACTCTTGTAACAATTTCACTTTCACATTCAATAACACACATTTGTTTCTCTATCTACTCTCTCTCTCTTTAAAGATGATTATCATATGGTTTGAGTCTCCCCGACCACCGGATCTATGATTCTTTTAAACTTAACAAAACCTCCCCTTAATTATTACTCCCATCACTACTACCATGACTACTTTTATGTTGAATGAATATGAAGTATTGATTTATTTATCAATTGGGGGGTCGGTTTATCTCATTAATATAAACCATCGGGGGGGTCGGTCTATCCCATCAATATAAACTATCTATCTTGTTTATTTTCTTCTATCAATTCTATTATCGATCCGGTTCGTATCACAAACCAGGTGTTAAAAAATGGTACAACCACATCCATATATTTCAAAAGTCAAACTGAAACAAAGAATCAAAAGATTTTTCAATTGTATACCTTCTCCACTAGTGATGTTAGTTTGAAAGTTAGATATAACCCTGTTATCAATGAAGAAAACAGGCCCCCGTATTCTTTGTTCAAAAAGAATCGGTACCAAACTGGAGCAGGCAAGAATGCACGGTATAACAACAGGCCGTACTCGACCAATGTCAGCATTTGACCCTAAAATACCATAAGTACCCATCAGAAAACTCTAAAATCATGATAACTCGTGGCACAGAACTTATGGCAAATGTCAATCTTATGATACATCTTTTAAGCTACGTAAGCTTACCTGTCTACGGAAATTATGACCCCTGCCATTCCTATAGTACATAAGAAGTACCAATTTGAAAGCCATTGCTGCTTGCCGGACCATTGTATCTGCGGACAATAAATTGTTCATAAAAACAATTAGGTATTCACTATGTACATCTCAGCTGTAAATTGATGTACTACGTTATACGGCTTGTATTTATATATTTTCTGTGTTCAAAACATATGAACACAGATATATAAGGGTACACGATACTAATGGCGGACTTATCACATACTATAAACTTCCCATTATAGAAAATATAATTGCATCAAACTCATACCATTTACAATTATTATGAATATAGCATGCCAGAATGGAGGTATTGTTTTGGGCGGAACCATGAATAAAGGATAGCTAAGATCATCACTCTGATACCACCAGTACACGCCAACCACATGGAGCATAAAAATTATACTGTAGCCAACAAGAACAGATAATTTTCTTTCCCCCTGCAAAATTCACAAATTATTAGGTTTGTCAGGAGACTACTAAAAGGGGTTTTAAATCTTTAGTGTTGGTGTAATTCTTACCTTGAGAGCTGTCTGCTTACGAAGAATATCATTTGACTTGTACATGAAAGCAGTTACATAGATTGTTACAAAGAAACCTACAATCAATCATGAAGAACTCATTAACACAGGTTCTCAAGTCAAAATGCAATTCAAAAGGATAATATGAGCAGCATGTAGTATTAGTGAAATAACAAACCCTCGCTCATACCAAAAAGGCAAAAATGCCAAACTTAATTGTGAAACATGGCAAGTAAAGCAAATTTAATACATAATAAAGATTGAAGCAAACAAATGGCCGAACTTTCCCATTATCATTAAATGTAATTAAAAGAGTACACCTTTCCAGTGGACAACATATCACTATATCATTGTCTACCAGACTTACAAGCTAAGAAACTATATCTGATGTGAAAGGTGGAAGAGGCAGCTAGTCCTGGCCCACAGAGAGCTGATAAGTGACAATCCTAAAGCTTCTCATAAGTCATAACTGATTTTGATCAGGTATTGTTGCAGGAATAGATGAATGAATTGGGTACAGCAAAACAGAAGACATTAGTGGATTCCAAGATGATTCTTTCTGTAATATAGTCAGTCACTAGACAGTTTATCAGATTTATATTCTAACTCGGTTACTGTTTTACAGGCTCACAAATGCAGATTCATAGGATTTATGTAATATTAATGTGATGTCATATCCTGCCCTTGCAAACTTCCAGCTCTAATCTCATCTGAAAGAGATACAGCCTAAAGGGTAAGAGGCCAAAGTGGTATCCCATATCCCAAAGTAAGTGACAATGTTTCCGAAAATGCTCAACTGGAAGTTTCTGCAACTTTAAAAAGCAAAGACTCGGGCAAAAAAAAATGCTTTGCTTAAGCTAAAACCATGAACGCATAAATAAAGTTTAGGATTCTTAGCCAACCCGCTTTTCTGCCCTTACATATGCATGTCAATGAGACAATTAACAGTGATCAACATCATACTGATTCTATGCTACTCAATAAAACTCAAGTATTGCCAAACGAAAATCAGTTCACATATTTGTAGCAAATATTGCACTTAATCATAGAAATAAAGTTAAGTTGCAGGCAAAATGAATTTTAAGAACAAAAAACTACTCGTAATTCCTTATTAAACACCGTGTATACATTATACAATTCAAAGCACATATAAAAGTTTTCAGCAATAACTACCTTGCAAGTGTTGACGAATGAAGACAATAATCAACAACAACGAAAACGGAAGAATCTGCTCAATCCACCTTGATACTTGCTGCAAATCATACCTCTGTTGATTCGACGAATCACTACTATTATTATTACTCCCCTCACCGCCACTCCTACCATCCACGTCACTAGTATCAACCACTTCCCTCTCTCCGCCACCACCATCTCCCCCTACAACACTCGACTCCCCACCGTCCACACCATTTTCCTCTTCTTGCTCTGCATCCCCGATTATCCGTATCGAAACCTCCCCTTCATTATTACTCCCATCACTACTACCACGACTACTTCCAGAATCACTCGAACTAGAATTACGACTATGAGAAATCAAACCCTCCGATTCACGATAATCATTACTAGGCCTAGGTCGTAAAACACCAGAGTACTCAAATAGAGTAGTTACAGGCGCTTGTAAAAAACGAACTATAGGAAACGAATTTGACGTAGACGAAATTGTATCTGAATTCTCCGTATCACCTATTGTTTCCATCAATCACTGTATATTCAAAAAAACCACAACTTTCAAACTCTTAACACAATCCTCAACCTAGAATTCTTCAAGCCCTAAATTTCACAATTCTTCAAGCTAACAAACTCTACAAATTGATCTAGCTCGAACGAATTCAAACTATACGAAACCCTAATAGTCACCTTAATAATCAATATTCAAGCCACTAAAACTCTACAAATTTAACTAAACAAGTAAAAAGAGCTCGAAAAGCTTCCGCACTTAAGCGTCACCTTAATTTACGATACTGGAGCTAACAAATTAATCAAAACAAATATGAAAACAACTTGATATCTATATAAAACCTTAAATTACAAGCTCTTAACACAAGGGTTGATCTAACAAACTCTAGAATGGATAAAAACATATACGATAATTGTACGGACAAGACGAAATCGTAACCGTAAAGTTTGGATCATAAAGGTAACAACAGCTCAAAAAGTGTAGGAAACCCTAACTTTTTAGAAGTTGTTAAACAAGTAACGAATATAGAAAATAGGTGTTGTGATAATAATGAAGAAGGGATTAAAGTCAATGGATTACGTTTTGAATTATTATAATTTTGGGGGAATAATAATAATAATAAAGGGATATTATTTTGTTTGTTGTGAAATGAGATTAAAAAGAGGATTTAATTAAGAAGGAAAATTAGGGTTTTATTAAATAAGGGGGAGGAAAGTGAAGTGGGGAAGAGAAGAGGAGACCAGAGCGAGCGTGTTCTTTGTTTCAAGACAGGACTGGCAGAACAAGTTTGGCTTTTTTAAAAATGGTCAATTACACCATTGGTCCCCAAAGGCGGCTTCGTTTTTATATTTGATCCTCAGATCTAGGGTTCCGCTCCCCAGGGTGGGATTTTTGGCTCTCATTCGGTCTTAAAAGCTCAGTTATACGTAATGGATATTAGTTCCCTTGTCATCTCTCCTACGTGACTTGCACACGATGGGTATTTATGTCTTTTCGTCTAAAATTGCATTACATCGTTGGTCCCTAAAGTTTCCATGTCAATATTCTAAAAAGTATTCGTTGGTCTTACCTTTTTTTGTTATTTTCTTAAATTACACCGTTGGTCCCTAAAGTAGGTTATTTTTTTAAAATTTCATCCCTGAGGGCAATAAGCTCACTGAATCCCATATGATCTCCTCAACATTCGAAGTACCTAAAGACGTATAGACTGAAGAATAGGCGGGATGATTTTATTGGGATAAGAACAAGTACTTATCTGCTAAAGTCAAACTAACTTAAATTGGGTATAAGAACAAGGTCGGTGTCATCATTGACCTTTAGAAAGTGCATTGTCCCCTTACCTAGAATAAGCATAGGTAACAAAGACAAATGTACGAATGTACTTGTCCAATCAACTTGGGGACACACACTTATCACCCATATGGGTTTTACTGAATCTAGCACTATAAATAGAACAGGTTGTAAAGGAGTATGGTTTTAAGTTTGCGCATAAAATGTTTAACATTCACAAACGCTCTACAAATCCAAGTACATCAAGCACCTGAGTCTCTCAGTGTTTAGCTTAGTTGTTAACTCAAGCAATACTTTGGTTTGCTTAGAGTTATTAGAGAATAGATCACAATACTTTATATTGTCATTTAATCACAGTTGTTGTTCCCAAAACAACTTGTATAATTCTTTGATAATTATCAAATAAGGATTAAATGTTGAAAAGTTTTGTTTTTGTTAGATATTAGAAAAAGACTCGGTCACCCCGTGTATTTTACCATTTAGTATAGCTCATAGTTTAACGTTTAATGTATAATGTTCGGTAATGGGCAGGGTTATAAAGCCTAGCGTGTAAGCCCATACCATGGCCTAAGGGCTGATTTTGTACACACCAATATAAGCCTCTTCCATCTTATGGAAGAGGTGGTTAGTCATTTTATACACACACACTTTCTCTCTCTAGAGGAGTGTGCATTTTCTTTGTTTCTCTCTCTAGCATTCGACTAATCTACTAACTATTCGATTGTGTAATGATATCCACTATCCTACAATTGGTATCAGAGCACATGGGATGATTAGATTGTCTGTGTATGCGTTTTAGTGCTTGGTTTAGATCAGAAGTTGAGTTTTAGGAGGTTTTAGCTCTTGTTCTTGAGTATCATTGATTTTTACATTTCTTGTGTTAATATTTATGTTTTTTGTAGTTTTTATAGCCTTCTAGTACTTAGTTGTGCAAGATAATCCAAGTCAAAACATTCAAAAGGGTGATTTTAGGCGTTTTAAGGTGTAAAAGTTCATAGTTCTTCGCAGCGGTTTGGTATTCTGTTTTTTTGTTAGTCGTAGCGGTTTGGTATACTGTTCTAGCGGTTTGTCAGGGAAGTACATTGTTCTGGCGATTTGTCAGGGTCGTACACTGTGCTAGCGGTTTGTTGTTTTTGACAGCGGTTTGTCTTTTAGTGTAGCGATTTACTAGTAGAGGTTTGGTAATCATAGCGGTTTGATACCGTAGTGGTTTACAGGTTTTTGAAGACAATTTCTCATAGCGATTTAGGAAACAAACCTTTGCCAATTTCATTTCTTGGTAGCGGTTTGGTATTTTATCTTCATAGCGGTTTACCAACTTTTCCTAGTAGCGGTTTGGAGTTGACAACGGTTTGATACCATAGCGGTTTGCAGGTTTTTGAAGACTAATTCTCATAGCGATTTGGGAAACAAACCTCTGCCTATTTCATTTCTAGATAACAGTTTGGCAGTTTGTCTTCATAGCGGTTTACCATTCATAGCGGTTTGACAATAGCGGTTTGGTTACTATTCCAGCGGTTTGAGACACTGTTTTTGGACTATTGGACTACTTTGACATTTGAACTACTTTCAAACTTAAACCTTTTCAAACCAAAACAACAAAAACACTTAATTTCACATCACCACTTTTAACACACGATTACTAATCATTGATCAATCCAATCATATCATTTCACAATCAGTTAAAATGTCCAATCAGTCAGAAGATATTCAAGCGGTCGGTTCCGATACCTGCCCTCCAATGCTTGACAGGACTGATTTTGAGTCATGGCAACAACGAATTCGGTTATACTGTAAAGGAAAAGATCATAGAGAGTACATACTTCAGTCTATTGATGAAGGCCCATTCAAGATGGGACGGTGCAGAGATGAGATTGCTACAGGTACTGATGGTCCTTATCTAGGCCCAGAGCGATACAGAGTGGTTGCAGATCTTTTACAAGCTAAAAAGGATAGACGTAGAGCTGACATTCGTGCAACGAATATCCTTCTTCAGGGTTTGCCAAGAGACATCTACAAACTCATTAACCATAACACGGATGCTAAGGATATTTGGGATAATGTGAAGATGTTATTAGAAGGTTCTAAATTGACCAAAGATGACTGTGAATCTCAGATGTACGATGAATTTGAACATTTCGGGCAACACAAGGGTGAAAACATTCATGACTACTACGTCAGGTTTACAAAGCTAATCAATGACATGAGACACATCAAGATGACCATGCCTAAAATTCAGCTGAATTCTAAATTTATAAACAACATGTTACCCGAATGGGGTAGATTTGTGACGGCGGTCAAGTTAAATAGGGGCTTGAAAGAGTCCAATCATAATCAGTTGTATACTTACCTAAAGCAACACGATTCGCATGCCAATGAGAACAAGATGCTAATGGAAAGACTCAACCAACACTAACATGATCCACTTGCCCTAGTGTCCAATGTCTCACCTTATCAATATCCTTTATCATCATCAGTTCCTCTACAACCTTCATACACTCCACCAATCACTTACCAACCTCAGTTTCCTGATAACACACAACTTGATACAGGTTTTTCTCCAGCTGATGACTTGCTTGACAATTTAACAAAACAAGTTGCACTTCTCGCCCAACAATACAAAGCACAATTTCCTCAAACCAATAATCAATTGAGAACCTCCTCCAACACATGGAATCAAGCTACAGTGCAGAATGGCAAGGTTGTAGTTCAGAATGTTCAGGGGAGACAGAACAGGGTTCAAAGAAACAATGCTAGAGGTGTTGGAGCTGCAGGAAATGGGGGGATCAGTACAGAGCTGGTAATGCAAATGCTGGGCAAGGAAAGCCAATAAAGTGTTACAACTGCAATGGGATTGGTCATATAGCAAGAAACTGCACTCAGCCGAAGCGACCACATAACTCTGACTACTTCAAGGAAAAGATGTTGCTGATGCAAGCTCAAGAAAATAGAGTAGATTTGGATGAGGAGCAGCTGTTATTTCTTACAGGTGGACAAACCAACACTTTTGATGATGAGGTAGACGAGGGACCAGTTCAGGATATGACTCAGAACGAAGACAACATCTTTCAAGCTGATCAATGTGACGCCTTTGACTCTGATGTTGATGAAGCTCCTACTGCTCAGACAATGTTCATGGCCAATCTCTCATCTGCTGATCTAGTGTATGAGGAAGCTGGTCCATCGTATGATTCTGACATACTCTCCAAGGTACAAGATCATAATAATTGTCTCGATAATATGAATGAGTCTCATGAGGAACACGAGATACACAATGATGTACAACCAAACGACGTTGTTGACTCAGATACTGAATATACGAGTAATAGTAATATTATCTCGTATGAACAGTATATGCAGGACAACGAAGACGAAGTTGTATACAGTGATGTATCTTATGTTCCTAATGATGCAGTAATGATTATTACCAATGATATATATGAGCAGGATGCCCAATGTGTCACTTCTAACATGCCCGACGATACTGTTAATACATCCCTAACTGTTGAACTTGCTAGATATAAGGAATTAGCTGAAGTTTATGAAAAAATGGCCCAATTTAAACTAACTAAACGAGAACTAAAGTTTAAGGAAGACTCTTTACAAAAGGAACTTTATTCTGTTAAAATGCAACTTAACTCTACCCTTAACCATAACAAGTTAATACAGGAAGAAGTATCAACGTTAAAACAGGATTTGAAACAGAAAGAAAATAAGCTCCTTGAAGAATTTTTGGACATGAAACACTTAAAAGAAAAGGTCAAAGATAATCTATATAAACAAGATCAATCCCTTCAAACAGTTCATATGTTGTGCAAACCTAAGTCCTTTATTGATGAAATCAATAATGTAGCAATAGGCTACAAGAACCCCTTTTATATGTCTAAAGCAAAGCAAGTTCAACCTGCTCTCTATAATGGTCATGAGATTGTCAAGGCTAACCATGCTCGTCTCTTAGTTCATGACTCAGAGGACACCCTAGAGATAGCTGAGACTACTAGGAAACAAATGCTTAATAAAATGAAAGACCCAGAGTGTGTGAAAAAGAAGGTTAAGATTGCACCACATGATTACTCGAAAGAGAATTATTTAGCGAATTTCACACCTGAGAAACAATTGACCCTTGAGCAGATATTTTGGTCTGATGATCTTCTCAAAATGAAGGCCAAAGCTCTAGAAGAAAAGGCCAAATCTGCAAAACCAATTACAGCTATGAAGGTGTATCCTCCCAATACACCTGCAAAGCTGGTCCCCAAAGTCCTCCTAACAAAAAGTCAAGTACAAGTAAATATTTATTCTCTAGTACAACTTTTTTTAGAATTTGATAAAACCTGTAAAAAGAGGACCACACCTGCGGGTCTTACTGAAGGGGAAATGGGGTTTGAACAAACAAAGACATGTTATCTCACCGAGGTAATCATATTTTTCAAAACAATCAAAGACCATTTTGAGGGAATTCAAAAAAGCTCTCGCCAATGAAATTAAGGAAATGAAAGAAGTTTTTGATCAAATGGAGGCTGCGGTGGATCAACATGCTGTAGATAAGAAGTGTGATGAAATTGAGCGGAAAAACCTTCTTATTGAAAATGAGAACCTAATTGCTGATTGCTTGTCCAAAGATGTGTTTTATACTGCAACAAATTCGGTGCTTTAAACAACTCTCGGGAATCTCAATACGAGTAGGGCTAATAGGTGGAGATAGTATTTGGGGAGGTGGTGGAGATGGTGTTTGGGGAAATGGTGAGTATGAGATAAAGAATATAGAGTCGGTACGATCAATAGCTGGTAAAGCGACAACTGTAGAGTCGACAAAAGCTAGGTGCTCCTCCTCCTCATCCTCCTCATCATCATCTCCTATGTCAGCAGGATAGTAGGCAGGGTCCTCCTCAGGATCCTCCTCATCCTCCTCCTCTGGATCAGACTCGGGAATATATCCCGGTGAGTCCGCAGTAGGTGAAACAACAGCAGGTAACGGTTGCTCCTCAGCTGGAAAGACATGATCCTCAGGTGGCATAAACTCCGGGTACTCTGGCTCCGGTACATATGGTATGTAAATAGGTGAAGGTGGTGCCTCCGGGCCAGGCACGTAATCCGGTGATGGTGGTCCGTCAACTCCTGGTGACCCCATGTCTGAATATTCCAACTCCGTTAAGTATGTAATAGTAGAATGTTCGGAATCGGACATGATAATATCTGAAATTTTAAGTAACTTATATAAGTATGCTAATATAAGACTTAGTAGTAATTTACATACTATAATGTAAACACGTATATTAATCATGTAAGCACTTAGTATTTCTAACTAATGCAAACAAATAATTTATGTATGCCCCGAGAAAACCCCTTTTTATGAATGCAATGTTTGAAAACGGTTATAGTCCAGCAAAACATTTGACCTGGTTCTCTATAACCTTGGCTCTTGATACCAATCTGTAACACCCCCAAAATGGGTCGCAGCGGAATAAGGATCCGGGGCGTGTTACTTATCAGATCAATAACACAAGATAATACAAGAACAACACAAAAAGTTGTTTAAACTGATACATTGGATTTATTTAAGTATTTGTTACAAAAGCCCGAAGCTTTACTTGATATTGTTACAAAGATTTACAGCCCATAACGGATAAACAAAATGTAATGCGACTAAATCTTTAATGCATGACTTCAAAATATAACCCCCAATGTATCCTTCGCACCTCGTGCTTAATGACCTCCTGAAAAACATTGCATTTAAAACGTCAACATAAAGTTGGTGAATTTCATAGGTTTAATAAATGATCATGCAGGACCGCAAGACTTTCCCTGTGATAATGCAACAGATGCAGACATCACAAATGTATTTACGTTTTCCTAAGCTCATGACACCGAAACTCGACATAATTGAATACAATATATAGATATATATTGCCTACATTGCCCGTGATGATGTTCAACCCTTAACATCCAGTATCCGACATGAAATACGTTCGTTTACCTGGTGATAGCTAGTCACCCGAACGGGGAAGTCATCCCAAATAGATCTATTTATAATCATTCGCGCTCACATAATGTAATCCACGACTACATATATGTAATTTAACAGTTCATGATTCATGGGCACAGTGGGTTATCGCTACTTAGGCAAAACGTAATCATGATAAAATGTACACTTGCGTCCAATTTGTAAAACGTGCATATGTTTCTCACCCCAAAACTTATAAAGTATGATTAAAGTAAAACGTGGGGCTATGAACTCACCTCAAATGAATTTGAACAGAGTATATCACTACTGATAAAGCGTCACGATAAAGACTGAATGCAACCTAATAAAGTATAGGTCGATTAAGAAGACTGCTAAGCATACAGACGAATAGTACACAATACAATGCCACATATATACTTGTAGTGAATTTTGATAAAATCATTGATGTATTTAGGATATAATAAAGGTTTTGATCTTTTATAATTAACATTGTACTATCGTTTGGGCTATCATTAAGGATAAAGGTCATGACATGACGTACGAGGAGTTTAGGACACTTTAAATCGTAAATCCAACAACTCATCGATACGCCATCCGAAGAGGCCTCAATATCCTTTATAAAATTCCCTACTAATATAGCACTTGTAGTTAAAAATTGATATTTTAAATCATAAAGAAAA